>JAPYYZ010011520.1:0-10779 GCA_030522705.1 Eretmocerus eremicus | reverse complement strand
GTCTGTGCATGAGTTGAGTTTTTGCACATATTCCAATGATGAGGCCTTGATCAAATTTGTCTTGTTTGAACATCTTATCACTCCACTTTTCCATCAGAATCGGATTTTTAACTTTGAACGAGATGTCAACAAGAGCAGAAATGAGGTCATGCTTGCAGCATCTCGCCCGTGCGTGCCGCTGACCACTATAAGTATTCTGCTCGCGCGGATCTAGAGCAGAGCAGAAGGCTAAATATACTTTTCACGTGTGTGTGTGTGTGTGTATACAGTTAATCGCGCTTCGTGACTGTGGCGCCGCTAAGCGGCTCCCGCAAGTAGCTCACTCACGAAGGAACCGCTGAGTCGATAAAAGTTAGCTTTGACATGCCCTTAAGTGCTTCTCACTTCTCTGATCTCATTCCACCTCGATAAATGTCACCCTTATCCATAGCTCATCCCCAAAGTCTCGTGAAGAATTGAGAAGTGAGAGTGAAAGCGGTGAAGATGTTGAAAGGCACCAAAATTAAGAAAGTGCCAAATTTCTTCAGAGAGCAATGTCGCAACTCCTGAAACTGGCTCTCTCGTCTCTTCAATATGACATAGACTGACTCTACTGAAATTCAACGTATCCTAGCTTTTATTATCTCACAGTCCGTTAGCAAGAGGGCACTTTTCACGAGGATTCTTGACTTTCACTCACGCATTGTCAAAAGATAGCTCACGATACATGGCCGTGAATGTTGGATTTCGTTTTTTCGTGACGATTACTCGCCTCCGGCCCGGGTCGGGAAATATCAGTCGGCGTACGAGATCCAACTCTATAGCCCTTGTTTTATAAGATACTATCATTGAAACTCTCAGGATGAGCTTTAAAATGAGCTCAGATATGTACGTTGGAAATCATTAAGGTACGCTAGGATTAAAGTTATCACGGGAGCGGAGGTGGACCTTCAATCCTACGAGCACTACTACTATGATCTCTTTTACAAAAAAATTGAGAATGAGTATTCTTTCCTTCTTTTATTAAGGAGGTTCATTACCCACCATACTAGTCATCGATGCATCAATATCATGATGTATGGAATACATTGACTCCAGCGGTCTGGAACCGATTGATAAATCCAATACAAATAGAATCATGATCTTTAGTCATGTTTTGGATGCGTAGAATTGCGATTTGGCACTCAACTCCCGGCCCGATGACTCACGTGGTGCTTTGCCAGGCATCGCGAGGCCCATAAGGAATACACGGGGGTTCAATTTCATCTTGACACATCTTCTCGGTATCCATGGCAACGTGCATCTTGCAATACGTCATTAGAAAGGTCGTGATCTATACTTTCCTGTCGCGGCTTTTTGTTTCGACGTCCCGTCTCTTGAAAAAGTTATGGTATCACTCCCGGTGAAAAATCACAGATCTCCCATGAGAGCCATGCAAAAATTGTCACTTCCGAACAATTATCTCTCCAAAATTTGCTCGGCAACCCCAACTCCAATTCGCCATTTGGTTCGTCGAACGTCAGGCTACTAATCCCGACCAGAATAAGTTCGCTCTCCCATCCTCCCTTGGGATGATGAACCTCCTTAACGCATTTTCAACCTCTTCTTGAGATTATTTTGCGGGGCCTACAGTTTAAGGTGGGTTCCGAACCACCAAAACTACCAAAAAAGGCACTTATGAGAATTCACATTGGTATCGGCCGAGAGAAGAATGAGTCATGTGGCTCGTATTTTGTAATCCGATCAGCTCCCAAATTTGACTCAAAAAGCATCTTTCTCGACGGAACTGTCAGAAGACTTCAAGCGCCGATTTGCTTGCCATTCTTTTCTGATAATCTACCCCTTCTTGCTTACCAAGCCGATGCCCATATAAGTAATACTGCCTCATTATTCGCACAGTATTTGGTCCTCAAGTTACAGGACAATTTTCCTGCGCTGATCAGGAGATTGCAGTTTTAGAGAATTTTGATTCGATATTATACATGATGTTTGAAAGAAGATTGAGAACCATGAGAACTGGGAGCGGGAATGCAGAACATTGAAGATGAGAGCGATTGCATCCGCTGGATACTGGATTTTCATTACTAACATTACGAGAGAGTGAGCTCTGCATTTTGTCGTCTTCAGAATGGACGAAGCTCTCGGAGCTGAAGTCAATGTTCAGCCCCCAATAATATATCGAGCAAGGTGACATGACAGACGTGGCAGGATTCTAAGACAAGTCAATGAGCGAAGGCTCCAATGCCAACAAGCGGATGAAGCGGAGAGTGACGAAGATGAAGCCCCTCGACCCCCTCGCTTACAGAGATATCGCTACGAGTAGCAAGTTCATCCTACCAGGCGAAGATGGTTGCGAGCTCATCCCGATAATGCTCACCGTGCTCAATGCATTGTGTGCATGCAAGAATTTGATGCTCATCTTTTTACTATTGACCGCCACCGCAATGGATGCGCCAGACATAGGAGAAATATGCTTCGGTTGGAAGACGAAGAAGGTTTGGATAAACACTGGAAGTGACTTTAACCGCACCCAAAAATATCTCCTCTTCACTGTTATGGAATGGTTCTTTGCCTACACTTCGTCGACTAGCGCAGTAATTGTAAAATTTTACATACTTTTCTACTATATCTATTATTTTGTGAGGTACTTGAAGCAGAAGGTAACATTCCCATTCTCTCCGTGTCAGTTCCAGGACTTTCTTGATGAATCCGTTGATATACCGAATAGAAAAAATTCTGAAAGAATTCAACCAATCTCAAAACGTTGAGAAATCATTTCTCTCTCACAACAATCCCATCATTCTCTGGATTTCCAAGATTTCAATCCCCTGACCTGTAGGAGCACTATTTGCGTGCAATTTCTTTACCGACTTTCAACGACCATACGATCCAAAGATATCAAGCGAACACTCGGACGTGATAGTAATCGCTTATTCGTAATAATCCCGTTCACGTCGGCTCGATTGGGAAAATATGAATCAACTGACGGCAACCATCTTTTGTGACCTATCGCATCGGAAGACTTATAATTCTTCATTTCATTACCTATAGGGTTTTGGACTTAATTCATCTTCGAATTAATTTTTCCTATCAGGTCCCGATAATCCACACTGGTACGATTTCCAGAATGAAGACGAATTCCAAGATGAACTTGCCAGGATCCGCGCAAAAACCGGCATTTTTTTCTCAGAGCATGGTCTCGCAAACATTCTGGTTGACGATTTTTTTTAATTAGTCATGGACATCTCTCGCTTCCGTCAAGCATTGATGAGAGCTAGAATGAAAAGGCTAGTCTTTTCAGATTTGCTGAAATGGGCTCTGGCTGATGCTTGGAGAGATAAGTTGCATTCACTGCTCTCGACGCAGGAATTTGCGCTAATGTTCGACGAATCTACCGATAAAGCGATTCATAAACATGGGTGCATCCTTTTGAGACTGTGGCATCCAAGTCTGCGGAGAATTGTCAGTTTTGTGGGCACTCACCTCCATTTATGACATCGACGAGCGTGATTTCGACGCGAGTGCTGAAGCATATTTGCGAGAATATTGGAGAAGTTTGGCGGATTCTTAATTATTCCTGAGCCGAATCTGTTGCGATTTGTAGCCGATGGAGCTGCAAACATGATGGGGGTGGACAACTCAGTAAGAACCCGATTCAAAGCTCAATCGCTAGAAATAACAATGATAATCTGCCCAAATCACGCGGTAGCTCTATGCGCGAGGCACGCAGCGCTGGATGCTGAGCCAGATAACGCGATTTCACCGCAACGAATATACCTCTCCAGGGATCTTCATACGTTCATGAATACTGCTCAACGGAAGATAATGCTGAA
The DNA here is from genome assembly GCA_030522705.1 of Eretmocerus eremicus. Classification (NCBI taxonomy): domain Eukaryota; kingdom Metazoa; phylum Arthropoda; class Insecta; order Hymenoptera; family Aphelinidae; genus Eretmocerus; species Eretmocerus eremicus. Next base: position 6,967 of record JAPYYZ010011520.1, on the reverse strand, counting down.
CCAAGCACAGGTGAGGATGGCTATTATCGCTCTATATAATTGACTAGTGACTTCAATCGATCTTCACCTAAATTAGATGGATTGATTAGCACCCCTCAGCAACGGTCCTGGTTAACCCTTCCAGCGCGGAATTTTTCTACGGGTGGAGATAATTATTTCGGAGCATTTTTCGATTGAGAGGATCAAAAAATACTTCCTTGAAATTTTTTCAGAATTTTTGGAGTGTTCTGAGATAGTGAAACGCTATGTCTTCATATGAGGACATCGGGTGCATGTGCCAACTTTCTGACCATTGTCAGAATGCTTACAGAGCTCTACAAGCACGTGCATGTGCAGAAACGTCACATTTTCCAGATACAAATGAGGTCACAAATACTCAAAATTCCTTATGAATGATTTTTATGCGCATGCTCTTGCTTGTAGAGTTTTGTAAGCATTCCCATTTGATAGCCAAGATGGTTATCGATGAAATGATCTGAGCTGGAGTTGATTTCATGCAGTAGAATCGGAGATATACGCGTTCAAATCTTGGAACGGTCGTCGCGCCCTCCCAGGGCTCCCGGTTTTTGTACCTTGGATTCTAATTAATTTTGAAACGGCTGTATCTCTGGTTCTACTGCATCAAATTGACTTTATCTAGACTCGTTTTCTAGGTGACTGATTCAGCTATCGAGCAAAATTACTAGCAATGCTTCGCAATTACGCGCATGCAAAGTAGACCTCATTTCCTGAATGAAAATGTGCTTTTAAAACAATTGGTCACGTATTTGACGGCTGGCTGGACTTGAAAAAATTTTGGAAAAATATGTTTTCCTCGTGGGATGACTCAACAAACACATAAAAATAGGTAAAAAATTCCTTTGGGAATGATTGTGCGGAGAAAAATGCATTGAATGCGTTTTTGAACGGTAAATCGCACTAAAAAACGTGCCAAGAGCACATAACCCCCATAGAGAATCTAAAAATCCTGTTTCAACTACATCTCAACCTGGAGGAGCAAAAAACACATTCTTGAAATTTTTTTGACGGTACGTCGAAGAAGATATTTGGCATAACATGATTTTCAAGTACTTTGGACTCTGAAACCGCGTGGGAGGCTCAAAAAATATTTTTTGAACAGGCAAACGATATATTTTCTAATTATCTTTCTGATGCCCTCCGAATCATGGAAATCCGTGGGATTGGATGACAGTTATAAGCAAAATACTGGGTCAGAGTTTCATTCTTGGGCTTCTCCGAATTTTTTAGTGAAATCACTTATATGCGCCTAGCTGACATAGAGAAATTATTCCGGCACAATGAAAATGGGGGAAATTGTTTTTCAATATATAAAACCGATTAAGGCGACTTGGGAGGCAAATGAAAAGTGTCGGGAGCAAACCATTTGAAATTGACGTGGACGGCCTCATAATTGAATCGTAGGGGATTCTGAGAGATAGCAAGGATAATGTATAACTTCAGAATCTCCATCAGGTGGACTTGAACATGGACGTAAAACATCTGCAAAAGCCCTTCCTGATGAGATGTCTGTCAATGGGACCGGCTATCGATACCTTGGTTGCAAACTGGCAGCCAGTACGTATGACATTGGATTATGTTATGCAATTAACAAAATAACGCCAGGGCCACCAGATCCGCGCAAGCACTTCTGGAAAGGATGGAAGATTCGGTCACAAAGGGATTCCAGCTGTTGCTCAATTATATCCTTCCATCGATGGAGAACCCCAATGATTCGATGCAGACCAACGACGTCGTACTCCCAGAGATGTATACCAAGATCCGAGAGACATATTTAGATATCCTGGACTGCTTCATAGACGAACGTTATCTCCGGATAACTCCACTGGCCGATATCGATCCGCGTGACCCAGCCCACTACAAGAGAGTACTGGAGGTCGAAGTGGGCCCGGACTGCCTGCTGCATCTCACTGACACTAGCCCGCCAGCCAATGAAGTCCTGCAGAGGATTTTCCAATATGTGGTGAGGCTAGGAACGCAGATTTCGGAGCGGTTGGAGTCTTACTGGAGACCTTACTCCAGTTGAGAGTGCCTCCAACCGGGCAATGCTGTTAATCCAGTTTATCACGCTCAGAATCTAGGTAAACACTTCCACTTCCATTTCGAGTACTTTCATCCTGACATTTCATGTGGGTTAAGTTTTGATTAATCATGGATCGATTTTTGATCTGTACGTGAATTTGTGTGAAATTCCCTCGTGGACACGCTTCACTACTCAAAATTCAGGACCAACCTCTCTGAGAGCCCGAGAAACCACTTTTTGGGCAGAATAAATTTTTATAAGGTGCCTCGAGTACACGGAAAAAAATTGCGAGGTATTCATTTTGAATTAACATTAACATTTATATCAGGTATCATGCGTCGGGTAATGGAGCTGGTGCCAAGAGCACAGCACGGCGTCAATGCCGACCAGATTGAGCTTGAGTGGGATAGATTACCAGAATTTCATCCTCCCTTCGCACCTGATGAGAAGTATGAGAGCTTTTGGATTAACGTCCAAGGGCTCCAGTACCAAAACCAGCCGGTTCTTGCCAATCTAAGGCAGTTTGTCATGAACATTCTGGTCCTATCTCACTCAAATGCCGAGTGTGAAAGAGCCGAACGTCTCATCAAAACGAGAGTAAGGTGCAACCTTAGTCTCGAGACGTTAGAGTCAATATTGATGATAGGAGACTGTGTCAGGCTGCATGGATTCAGAGGTGAGGGGTTCTACGTCAAAGGACCCCGCACCAAATGAATGGGTCAGTGGCCCACGGTCAATTTTGATGAAATTGTACCAGATTAGAGATCTCGATGCGCTAATCAATTTTGTCAATGGGCGCGATAAGCGCCTATGCACCGTTTTCGAGCAATGCTAAGAACTCATCTTTGCACGGAGCTTCTTGGGTAAACTATTCGAGAATAGGATATGGTCCATTGTTTATGGGAATACTCGTATTATTGCAGATTAAATTATAAGATTATTTTATAGTAAATGAAATACAGTATTAAAGATAAGATTAAATTATAGTATTAAAGATCCACGAAACATTTTTTTCTCTATTTCGGATATTGAAAGAAGATTAAAAAAATTTTTTCTGGCCCGAAAATTTTTTTCTGCTATTGCTAGGCCCATATTGGTAATTTCACTCAATAATTTCAAATGATTGGAAAAAAGGAAACTGTCCTCTCATTTTCCTCATAACTTCGAAACAAATCGACCAATCTCGACGATCAAAAAAGCACTGGGTAGGTGATCGAGGAAGCTATTGGATCATTACTCGTGAAATTCATTTTGGGTCCATCTAACTGCCCCAGAAATTGAAATAGCCGGAAATCGTAGATACGCTTGTAACTTTTCCGATGCATCAAAAAAACTTCAAAAAATCTTCTCTTATCTTCGTCTAGTTCTGTTCTAGCTAAGGAAAGGATTTGGTTCATTCATTAGCATTTTTGTACCCACTAGAGCTTTTTTGGTGCGCTGAAAAGGCTCGAAAATCACCAAAATCGTTTTTTTCTGCATGGAAACTCTCTGAAATGGATCTGTAACCTATGCCAACCTGTTTATTAGGTCATTTTTCATCGAAAATAGATTTCTCCAATAGTCTTTTCACCATAGAAGATAACAAGTACGAGAAAGGTAGGGCAAATTTTTTCGAAAGCACTTTTCTTATTCAGAAAATGGAGTCAACTGCGCATGCGCGTGCTTGCAGAGCATTGTCAGTGATTTCGTTCGATAGCTGGGAGGGTTACCTTTGAAATGAGCTCAGATTGAGTCAATTTCATGCAGTGGAATCGGAGATACAGCTGTTTTGAAAAGTCAAAAAATCCAAGGTACCAAATCCGTGAGCCCTGGCAGAGCTCGACGACCTCCCGAAGCTTCGAACGCGTGTATCTCCAGTTCTTCTCCATCGAATCAACCTCAGCTTTGAAGGCAATCGTTGCAGCTATTGAGCAAAATTACTCATGATGCTCTGCAAGCACGCGCATGCGCAGTATACTCCATTTTCTGAATAAAAAAGTGCTTTTACGAAAATTTGCCCTACCTTTCCTCGTACTTATTCGTTTTCCACGGTCAGAAAAATGTTGGAAAAATGTATTTTTGATGTGAGATGGCCCAACAAACACGTTGGAATAGGTTACGGATCCATTTCAAAGAGTTTCCAGGAAGAAGAAAACGAGTTTTGTGATTTTCGAGGCTTCCCAGCGCACTAAAAAAGCTTTAGAGGGTACAAAAATGCTAATAAAGGGACCAAACTTTCTTCACAGCTAGAACAGAACTAGACAAAGATGAAAAAATTTTTTATCAATTTTTTCTTTCATGCATCAAAAAAGTTACTAGCGAATCAACGATTTCTGGCTATTTCAATTTCTGGTGCAGTTACAAAGACTCCAGATGTTGAATTCTACGAGTAATAATCTGGTATGATAATAGCTCCTTCAATTACCCACCCAGTGCTTTTTTGATCGTCGAGATTGGTCGAGCAGTTTTAAAGTTATGAGCAAAATACAAGGACAGTTTTCTATTTTCCAATCATTCGGAATTATTGATTTAACTCTCAATTACTCACGTGGTAGCTTTTTGGCTCACTTCGTATTTCGTTCCCGTGTGAAAAGCTGAAATTTTCTTCTTCAGACTCAGAACCACAATGTCAATTCATAATTCGGCATTCTTCTCCAAACGCAACAATTCCATAATTTTGAAATTGAGTTTCTTTTCGAAATATTGAGCAATTAATAGTCTGGAATGAGTCATCGAAAGAACTCAAAATAGCGATTTTTGAGAATACTCTCCCGAATCGAGTTCCCATAGCTTATTTAAGGCCTTTTGGTATTATTAGAATCATTCTCATAGTGATTTTCGCATTAGTTCTCATCTTTTTTTTCCAAATTTGTGGAACTCCTCATTGGCCTAACCTAGGAAAGTGATTCAATTGGGGAAATTTTTGCGGAAATTCAACTATATCAAACCTTTTGGGACACATGGATTTTGATTCTCAAAGAGTTCAAGCTCAAGAGGTTAATTTTTCCATTTCATTATCTGCAGGAATTTTCTGGAAAAGACTGATTTTAGTGGAGTGTGCCAATTGGCTACCACGTGGGTTGGTGTGTCATTTTATTTCATGTGGGGAACTGAGGGTTGAATCACCAATATGGACCTAGCAATGGCAGGAAAAAATTTTTCGGGCCAGAAAAAATTTATTCAATCCCCTTTCAACATCCCGATTCGAAGAAAATGCTTCGGGAATGTTCAAAAAATACTTGCAGAGAAGTAATTACTTCGACGTGGAAAACCCTCAGGTAGAGCTTTAGCATTTTAGCCGACTCCTCGCATGATCCAATATGTAAGGGAGCGTCGGTATCGTCGTCACCGCCACCGGCCTCGTAACAACGATGACTCTGCTGGTGAGGATGAACCAGCTGGTCAAGACCAAGCTCCAGTTGCTTGACCGGTACAGCACAACCGTCGCCAAGCTCGTCGTCCGCAGATAAACGTTTTTGGTAGTGATGAGGAGAGTGATGACGAAGCCGACGGCGATGATTGAAGCAATTTCCTTCATATCACTTCAAAATGTATATAGGAGAGCCAGCCATTCATTTAGAATATTCGCGAAATCACGAAAGGACCGAGAATGAACTATAATTCAAAAAGATTCAATTTCAACACGGCGCGCGTCGGCGCGTCTCGCCACGCAGCAATTACTGATGACTCATTACACACCATTTAACAGCATTAGGATGAGCATATAATTATACCATCATCCATTTTCAGTATCGAACGGGAAACTTCAGTCGAATGATCTGAATCAAGAGTGGTATCGATAGAGATCCCAGCGCTTAAACTGTGATTATATCGCTTTATCATGAGTTCTCTCGCTCCTTCGAGCGAGAACCCCGCATTTCTCTCCGGGTGGTGAAAATATATCTCAAACAGCATTAGGACAAGCATATATTCATGCCATCATCCAGTTTCACTATCTAGCAAAGAACGCCAGTCGAATGCTCTGAATCAAGATCATTATCGACATAGATGCAAGCCCTTACGCTGTGATTATATCGATTCATTATGAATTCTCTTGCTCCTTCGAGCGAGAACCCCGCAATTCTCTCCGGGTGGTAAAAATATATTTTTAAAATCATCTTGTTCAAAAGTTGAGCACAATTTGACGTGAAATTGTCCATTTTGCAGATTGCTCCATGGGGTAGATATTTATATGCATGACGTAGAAATTCGTTCCTGTAGCGACCCTGTTTACCCTCCAAATAATCACGATCCAGCAAATTGAGTAGCAAATTTTTTCAGAAGGAGTTATTGATAGCATTATGAAATTTACGTGGAAAAGTTACTGCATGTGCTAATCTCGACGTGGCAGTGACAAAAATATTTGACCCGAATTTTGCAGGTCTGGGGATTTCGGAAATACCTGCGATAATGCCAGATGTCATTCGGAAATGAGATTATTTGATGTTTTCTTTGTTTTCAGATGACACAGTGGCTATACCTGAGAAATTATGTTTGAGCTATATGCGGCTTCGTATCTGTTGTATTTCTGCAATCGCGAGCATCCTCGCGCTTCGTGATATGCAGATGTATATTTTGTAAATATGTATATATAAACCTCTGTCCGTGCCCGGCATGTGAGTTTTGCGTAATGCTGCTCTGATGATGGAGTGCAGTGCACAGAACACAGCTATCCAATCACTCGGAACATGGATAAATGGAGACATGTGTAGGCCCTTCGCAAAAATCTGTTTTGCGTGAGGTCAAGGGACGAGGACATTGTAAAAACCATGTCATCACCCATGGTCCACGGGCAGCCCTCAAAATTTGCGGCCGCGCTTGGCCGACTCCGGGAATGCGCTTCGCCGATTCTGGAAACGCAGGCGCAATGACGCTCGTGTTCAGTTTGCTCCGGCCGGTCGTTGGGTGCGGTCGTTCGAGAGAAGTATGTACGGTGTACTTTTTGGC
>JAPYYZ010011519.1:0-11917 GCA_030522705.1 Eretmocerus eremicus | reverse complement strand
GAAGAAATTCATTGAATTCACTATTTTGGTGTTTACGATTACAAATGGATGATTCTGGGACAGAACTGGTTTGAATAAGAAATGAGTGATTGAATACGGACATGCAAACTATCGATATAGCTTTCTCAAGGGGCAAAATTACGAAATCATCATCACGCAGCCCTTAACCGCACGTCAATTTCGTCCACAAGACATGCACGTGTCTTGTGGTTTTTGGGGTATGCGAGACGCGAAGAAAATGTCAAATACCCGCCCGTCGCTTTGATTGAGCACATTCAAGATGCTAGGAATCAGTGAGCTGAGATCAAGTTACTTTTACTCTATGAGTTGTATGCACTGGACATTGCTCTAGTCGCCAAGATTTTACATAATTCATGTTATTTTATGTATTACGAGAATCTGAGAAAATTGGTATTTAATTTTGGAAGTTCTCGATTCGAGCGAAGAATTAAACGAAGAGTGAAGCATGGCGACATCTTGGAGGTAGAGCCTGTTCGAATTTCATAAAATGATCCTAACCATCAGAAAACTGACGAGAAAATATGTCGGAAACGGCATATTTCTTATTCATTTGCATGAGTTATGAAGCTTTCACCAAAGTAGGCGTTTTGACTCTTCGAAAATGGATCTTGGAGAGTTGATCCACGTAGAGAATCATAATAGATACCATCTGCCTGTGATCAATATTGAAAATCCATCTTATACTGTTTTCGTTATTATTTACTCTTAAAACTGTACTGGAAAATTTCTGGTGTTGCTGATGCAAATCACACAATATTGACATTTATTTTATCAAGACTGTTTTAATAACTTCATGTTGAATCAGCAAGTTTCCCTCCAAATTTACTCTTCACAGTTCCGTACGATTCTATTCCAGTTCAGAGTGATAAAATATAATGATTTTAGCCTCTTTGAGAGAAGAATAGTGAATGTGGGTCAAGTATCTCCGAAATGATACTCCTTCGCGTTTTTTTCTTATTTGATATAAATGCTCAGTTGGTTAATAGATATTCGATCCCCTACTTCCAAATGCCGCAAGTAGGACTGCGATTGGTTTATCCAGTCGAACACGTAGAACATGTTAATTCATTACAGACTCGCTCATTCAAAGCTAGACAGTGCTGACAAATTTTTTCTGGGTCCGAAAATGACCAAAATTATTACACTCCAGTATTGTGAACCAGAAACATCCTACAAAATTAAAAAGAATAGTGCAAGCAAGACTTGCCTATGATTGGGATTTTTTCTGGCCATTCTGGACTTTCCACAGAGATTCTCAATGGAATTTTTCGAAGCGAGTATCAAAGTACAATATGACCCGTCATCCATCAAACTTTCTACTTGCTCGAAAAGTTAGAAAAATATAGGAACCGAGCTTTGGCTCATGAATCTAAGGTTATAACGGTTAAGGATCGTCCGAATTTTGTGATCCAACGCCAATACATGAGGTGAAGATCCAATCAACAAATGAACATTCTCCAATATCGAAACACCACCTCCGACCTTGCCAATATCCCCAACTTCGTAGTTCAAATCCAATAATCAGACGCCCACAAAAATCCGGGGACAAGTCATTCGTCATCGCCCAAAACAACCTTCAGCCAGCGATTCCTAAACCAAGTATCAATCTAAATCTCGTACGGCATTGCAGGTACCTGCCACAGGGTGGAGGCGCTCGCGATCGCTCACCAGACGAACGCAGCAGCAAGTGTGGCTGCGGGAGTCCAAGCGCGCGTCGCTCGCCCAGCCCAGCCTCGCCAAGCTCGTCCGTCTCCGAAGGCGAGGGCCCGAGAAACGGGCCGCAGGAGGCCGAGATCGACCTGACCATGAAACCGGCGCCTCACTCGGCCATTCCCCCAGCTTTGCTTCTGCGCCAGCCGCCCCAGCACCTGTTTCACCACCTGGCGCAGCATCACCACCTGCAGCAACAGTACCAGCAGTGCGAGGTGGGTGGGCAGCCTCCGTCGCCTGGACTGGACGAGCCTCTCGACGTCAGCCTCAACGGGCCCAACAAGTAGTCGGACGGAAAATTCGAGCCGACAGTTCGCGTGGAAGAAGTCTAGAGCGATTGATCGTTGAGGTGCGAATGATTGAGAGAGCTAGGAATTGTTGAGAAGGCTTTTGATTTGGAGGTCGCTCGAAGCGATGCTTGGCGGATGTGTCATTTGACCAATTGTCACTCGGGAATCAATAGAATCCTCTTTGGATTTTTAAGAAGTTTGATGATGAAAAATGCCGGACACTGTGTGCTCCTTTTTCAGTGAGGAAACTAAATTCTGATCCCTACCAAAAGCTGGTTTAGGAAAGTGAAGGAATACACAATCTTCATTGCGGTGGGACATTGCCATTCTTTCGATCATAGAGGTTCACGATAGTATCACTAACTTTTGATAGGATGAACTAAACATCCATCACTACGAATGACAATATTATATTAGGGTGTAAGGGCGAGAAAGTTGATTTTCGCACTCCGAGAGATATTTTCCGATTCAGATCGAAGGCGAAGGTCGGAATTATCACGGGAATGCAGGATCATTTCGCCCGAAGGCCAAACACTATTTTTTTCATTCACTGTAAAGGAATGAAAATCGAAAAACTGTGGGAAAATGACTCTTTCCCGCACAGTCGATGAGAAGTGAGTATTGCGAAATTTTTTATGTCCTATGAGACCCCGCCAACTCAATATTATTTCGAAATCCATCAGAGGCAATGCTATCTGATTGTTCAAATTGGTTTTCAAATGATTGGAGTCTGATCACTCATATGTTTAATATCGAACTAAAGCATTCGTCTTGAAATCATTTTAACTGGATTCCCTATGCGCAAGAGTCGCAGAGCAAAAGTATAGTATACTGTACTCGATCTCCTAACACGTAAAATCTAAAATATTGATCAACTCCTGTCATACCACGCTTCTTTGTTGTTGTTGTGCTGGAGAATGAGAAATATAGTGACTGATGCAAAATAACGTCAGTACTCGCTAAATTAAAGCTACTTTCGATTCAACAGATTTGCGAGTTTTCAAACTCAGTTAAACTTGCACCAAAACATGGGGAGCAGACAATCTCATCGTACATTAGTTGACTAGACTCCTTGTTTCAGTAACTTCAATATCTTCTTTCTCTCTTACTCTGCAAGATTCATTTTTAAGACAATCATCTCATAGCGAAAATACGAAGGCTACTTGGCCAGCAATATGGGTTGTGCACAATAATAAAATTAATTTGCAAACTGCGTATTTCTACGAGAATTCCCAAAAATAGCTCTTTCTGCGTTTTCTGAGCAACTGATGACACTGCGCCGAAATATGTAATTCAATGATTTTTCAATTTCTATATCAAGTTCGAGATTTGGGAAAAATGAAGTTTAGAGTATATCATCATTTATCACAATGCATGTACCCATGCAACAACGCACTTGATAAGCATTACTAATTTTACAGTTTTTGTCACTTCTCGCATGGTCTTCTAAGGATTTCTGTAAATCCAAAGGTATCCGAGATACCGCCATTTTTCTGCGAGTATTAATGTTCTTTTTTTCCTGTGTCGGTTATCTATTTTTTCATCGCCTGCGCAGGAAAGGGTCATTTCCGCATAGTTTTAATACGATTGGTTTTTTCTCACAGCCGATGAAAAATAGTGGTAGATTGTCGAGTGGGCCAGTTGCACACCCTTGTATGGGAATCGACCATTTTCATCGAGTATTGACTGCAAAGAGGAAAATCAAGCATAAAAAGACAAAACATCCGTCACTATGGCATTTGAGAATTCGTTCTCTTTCGCATACGGCGATGAAATATCGAAAGGAATTCCGAAATCTAACCAGCTGCTGACTGCTCGAATGAAAATTTTGAGAATGAGTGAAACGCGTTAAAGATAGTATCCTTTTTGCACCCGTTATTATATAGAATTTTCAAAATGTACCACTCAATCCCTATTTTCAATCCAACGTAAACAAAATATCAATTCATCAAAACCGAGGTGACAATACCCTTGTCACCTCAAATTTATAGGTAGTGTTTACAGATAATATTGCAAGTAATCATACCCCATTCCAAATAAGGTCTGTTTTATGCAAGGGTTGAACTGAACATGATTCATTCGCGAAAAATAAAAAGTTGTGAGTTCGAGAGTGGGTGATCAATTGTATACAAGTATGTGAGAATTTGTTTCACTTAGCAAAGGAGTTGCAAATACGTGCGCAGCGAGTGATGCTACTGCAAAGAGTTCTACCATTTCAAATCGCGTACCAAAGTTTTTTTACCTTGTCAGGCAGTTTTATGCAGTGAAATATATTTCATTCTCCACTATCTATTCTATTGAATATTTATCTGGTTTCTTTGTCCGTAAACACGTTCATTGCGGAGCCATTTTCTCATAATGTTCAAGAGGACGCAAATCAGACGGTCCCACTTGAACAAATTTGACGTAACGGGAATAGAAACTTTTTTAATTCGTCATTGAGTTTGAAAGTTGAATGAAGTAACAAAATTCGTCACTATTTGATGAAGTGTTTCAGCTGATACGAGCCGACTTGAGCTGGGCGAAAATGGACCGTTAACTAGTTTGTCTTATTTTTTTTTTCAAGATGATGGTAACACTTTTGTATCCGGCTAATTATTATAATTGGTTGGATTGAGTATCCTTGAATCCCATTAATTCTGTAAGCATTCTCCAATACCTACGGTCTAAGATTGAATTCAAATTGTTTGTATCTTTTTGATTAGTCTAAATGGTTCAGCAGTATGAGGAATCAGCTCCTCCCGATGAGATCATTTTCCAGACTGTAAGACACTTTATTTTGAAGCCAATCTTGACATCTTACGTAGGTATTATTGTATTCGCGTTAATGAACTTCAATTGAGGATTGTTTGATCTAATCTTCATACCTAAGAGAGGGTAACTATTGAAATGTTTCACTTAAAAGAGTATGGATATTAGACGAAAACGATCATAAAAATAGAAAACATTCCACTAAGTTCGAAGGAGTAACTTTATCTCATTCTAAAAACTTGAAGTTCTGTTATTATCCGTTACATGTTCAGAAAAATTGAATCGAAAACACTGTCAACATCTAAGACTATGTGCTGATAGAGAAGTCAACATCATGAAAAAATTCTGTAACAAAGAAAGAGAAAGTTTCTTTGACAGATAAAAGTAATTCAAGTTCGCCAGATAATACCTGCTAAACAGGATTTGCGCAATATATTATCACGAGCACTCATGAAGGTCGATGTTTTCTCATGACAAACTATTGTTGTATCTGTGTAGAAGATATTTTACTACTTCTACCGGACCCATCGTTGAAATTTGACGAGCAACAGATTCTTTTTTAACCAGGGAATTTCATATAGCGGACCTCACCGGTAGACCACGCCGCAGCAAACATGTTAATTCTACCCATTCTGATCAGTCTCATTTCAAAGACTGAGAATTCAAAGTTTTTTTACATCCCTTCAGAAGAGAATTCGTGTTTGATTATAATCAACATATCAATGTACAAATGATAATTATCAATTGAGTGACTCCAAGTTCTCAGCATATTGAATTTTTCACAGATTTTTGACGTTACCTTTCTCCAAAATAATCAAATTGAAAATCGAAGGATTAGTCTTATGTAAAATATTCTCTTACTAATCCTACAAATCATTCATTTAAATCTCATCTTTGGAGAAAATACTACAAAGGAGCGGATAAGATGACTGCGATTCAAGGTGGCGTGATATAATCACTTGAATTATGAGGCCATTTCTAAAAAAGCTTCAGATTTACAGTATTTGCAAGAACTATTATTATGTTGAAGCAAAACATTTTCATGACTCTGAATATGTATTGGTAAGCACTGTGAGTGTACATCGAAACGAAAAGAACAACAGCTGCGAAAGAATCTAATTTGGAACTAATCTCAAGAAACCGTGATGGAAAAATGAATCAACAGGTGTAACATCAACCATTATTTGAACTGGGTCTTTCAACTTGGTGGATTGAAAATGAAAATACTTGAGCTGACTAAAAAAATCATCCCATCGAAAACTAAGATTATATTTTTCTACAGCGAAAAAATAGTTTTTTCTTTGCTGAAATCACACAGTCTGCTTCCATGTCTTATAAATCATGTCACGAAATCCTGACCTCACACTAAAGTTTCATTAGCAAAAAAGTTACAAATCCAATTCTTCGTTAATGACCTTCGAGTGAAGTTCGATTGCAATTTGTAAAATAATATCATGCTTTGTCGGACCATGAGTATTTTATATAATCGTCAATCGATGGTGTAAATATACAATCGTAAATGAAATTTAAGTGTACATTAATTGTTAAAAGCGTATGCTTGCATAACTAGATGATTGCTTGTAAGAAGTTTTGTGCCAAAGAATCGATATCCTAAGTTAGAAAATATATGTACGAAAGTTTCATACCTGTTGAACATCAAATATCATTATAGAATCTGATAGATAAGAAATGACCATAGCACGCCGATTTACGAGGAAGATTCATTTACTAGATCTCAAGCATGTATATAATTGAGAGAGTACAGATTCATTTGCCTGGCTATGATGCATTAATAAAATTTTACCAAAAAAACAGAAGTATTGAATGACTTGCTCTGAATCACACTGGAGTCGGTTCATGAATGTAACACCGGATGCAACAGCAGGACGATCACCACGAGATAAACGAAATCGAGCATGAGATGAGATAATGACATCAGTACTGTACAGGAATGTCTTGATCCTCATTCCTGAGCTTCTGATGCAAGTCTGTCGCTTTTGTAAGACTCTTAACTCCATTGAATATGCTGGGAAGCGTAGTGTAATAGTAATTGGTCAATCGCTTTGTAATTCTGATGCATATTCGAATCCACACTGTATCAATAATCAATTGTAAAATTAACGAGCTTCAACCACATCGCTCGACGGGATGTCTGCTTTGGTTACCTAAGCTTTTACCCAAATTCCCCGACCCTTCTTAAACGCTCCATAACTCATTGATCTCTGTGTATGAATTTAATATGTTAAAAATCACGTAAATGTGGATGGAATTCTAGAACTGACTGTCGAAAACATTGAAATTTTCGGAAAATGTTCATACATTGAATGATCTTACAAGTTTCATGCAATGGCAATACAAGTAAGTATAAAACTGAAATAATAAAATTCCACTATTGAAATAGTGGTATATCACTATTTGAATATGTGAGGACTCGCCCATTTTGAAATAGTGGCTGGGCACTCTTTGAAATAGTAGATTTCAAACTACTATTTCAAATAGTGATCAAGCACATCTTAAAAGAGTGACCGGGCACATTTTGAAATAGTGGTCAGGCACTATTTGAAATTGTAGTTATCTAACAACTATTCATTTTCCAAAATAGACTTCGAGACAGAACTTGCATGGGGTACCTCACATGTGCACCATCTTTCAGATAAGGAAGTTTTGGGTTCGAGTCCAAAACCCCCATGGTAGAGATGTCCGGTGCGGGTCATATCAAATCAGTTTACAATCGCTTGGTTGAGATGAGTTTACTCGACTCTACCTAGTGGCAGATTCCTCAAATCCCTTCCAACAGCCAACTACAATTTCAAATAGTGGTGATATACCACTGATTCATAAGTAGATTAAAGCCAGATTTTTTCCAAGTCTTCAATCCATTATTTTCAAATGTGGAAAATGGCGACACTTAACCCCGGCCCCGGGTGTGGAATTGCCCGGTGGCTAACTGATTCCTCAAAAGAAAAAAAAAGGTGTTTCGGTGAGAGATCAAAGCCTACGCAGGCGAATGGCATGATTGACGGTTGAAGGGGATAGTTGGGCAGTAGTACAGTAGCATCATATACGGTATTGATGTGTCATTTTTGCAGCTCATTTATTGCAATATTACAGCGAAAGTGCAAATTTCTGAGACCTATACTGATTTTTAAAAATAAACGCATCGAGATATTTGTCAATATCATTATCTTGAATCATATGAGAGTATGTGAACAGTATACTAGCACTATTGAACCTTTTTCGACCCGTGATTGCTCTTGTATAGTTCTTGATGCGTCGCATTGCTGATAAAGATTTCTCATTCGTACAGGATGACCCAGGTATAGTCAGAATTATCCGGATCAATCGAGTCATCTGAGGAAACACTTTCCTCACTTCTGGCCGTTTTTTCAAGTATCAAACTACATCCTTGAAGTGCAGTTCGTCTCGATCACAGACATGGTCCGAATCAATGTATTTTCATGGGCAACTTTTCTTCTTTTTTTGGCTCCCTCATTCAGTCTTGATTTGAACTCTTCATCTCCAATCATTCTCGAGAGAAGAACATCTCGTTCTCATTCCAACTTTCTCTCGTCAAAGTGAATCTTTCCTTCTCGTAACTCTGATTCGACATTGTAAAAATTGCAGATCACTGGAGCTTCGATTCCTCCTCTGCCGAGAATAAAATTTTCGAATTGATCTGGTAAATCCATTGTTTCACTCTCGAATCTGGTATTTAATGAATTTACGACATTATCTATGATGGCATACGAGATTTTCCTGTAATATTCTTCTGGAGTAGAGAAACAGTGAGCTGTGTCGTTAGGATGGTCTCATATCTGAGAGGAGCATTTCGTGGACGTCTTAGAACGGTTTTGGGAATAATTTTCCATTAATTAAATTTTCCAGCTTGAGCCCTTGTGAGTTTTCGGGTTCATTGCCTGTTCGTGATTTGTAAAAAATTTTCTCTTCTTCAAAATTTCCAGCTCGAGGATTAGCGAGTTTGCGGGTTTAGTTACCGAGTTACCAAGCACCGCCACATTTTCTTTAACTCTGAGTTGGGGGACCCCGACACAAGTTCACACAACCAATCCTAATTGTCAATATCCGTATGAGACTCCGGACCAGGAATCGACGCACACAATCCTCGACACAAACATGCTGAGTCGCGACCGCCGAGGTGCTGTAATATTGCTCACAATCTCTACCTTTCGAATTTCTCCAATCATTCGCCCGGGTATGGAATTCCATGCCTACGATCAGTTCGGGTGTGGATTTGTCCATACCGTCCATACCTAAAGTGTCGCCTTTGGAATAGTGGCCATTCCACTATTTCAGGTTTAGAGTGATAGATAACTTACTGGTGATTATTGATCACATCAGACACGGTTCATCTTATTTGTTCCCTTTATGGATTGCCAAAACCAACAAAAGCAATCAACAATTCAACGGGCCAATACATCTATTGAGCGCTAATCAAACATAGGATCCGCAAAATGAAATATTCATGGAGTTCTTTTTTGATAACAAAAGAAAAGTTCGACAAACGATGAATGGTTGTGAGAAGGCTAAAAACGAGGATAGTATTTTTCGAGCTTCCATACGATAATATATTTATACAACAGGCATTTGGAGACAAGGTTTTATTTTGACTCATTTCGATCTAGCTATTTCGTTACAACTTCGTTGGAGCGTAGAGAATGATGGTTTTTTTAATATTCGTATTTTGATATGGCTTACACCTGCCAGAAACTTTTGGAGGAAATTCACAATGTGAATATCTGTAGAATATTATAGGGAACATAGATTAAAGAACCTGAGAATTTCCAGTGAGCCGATTCTTCTTGTGCTGGTTTCTTCAGAATACGCTGCTGAAAGAGATTAGCAGTATGCTATCGACAAAGGGTATCAAAAATCAATGTCTTGACTCATAATGGCAGGACACTAAACAATCTAAAAAAGAGTATAGCAATGTGGAATCAATGTGACAGATGATATAAAACAATCAGTGGGAAATGAAAAGTTTAGGTTAAGGATACACCGAAAATCAAGTACATTAGAAGGTTTTCTCTTTTCAGACATAAAAAATCCAGTAGTGTGATACGAGTTTGGGGAAGTGAACATTCTCAAAATCTATGACTATAAACATCTCAGAGAGGCCTTGCAGTGGGGAAAATCAAACTTCTAGGATATCCAACACACTGAGAGTAATAAGATAGGCCAGGAATAGTTTCCGCACAATGTTAGAACAGTCTATTCGACAGAAAAGGAAAAAGGAGATAAAAGGCGAAGAACAGACTAGAAATGGGAAAAATCGGATTGTAGAATATGAGGTCGACAAAGATTAATGAAATAGAGCAAGGATAATTTCGGTAAAATTCTCGTATGATAGATTCGAGAAAAGGGCAGCAAGGTCAAAAAGGGCAAAAAGGGGCGACGCAATGAGCAAAATCCAAATTCTGGAGTATCCAATCGACAAAGGGTAATGGAATAGTCCAAGAATAATTTTCGCAAAATTCTAAAATGGTTGATTCGAGAAAAGGGCAGAAAGGGTAGAAAGGGCAAAAAGGTAAGTGGCAATGGGCAAAATCGAAATCCTGGGATATCCAATCGACAAATGAAATAGTCCAGGAATAAATTTTGATAAATTTTAGAATGATGGATTCGAGAAAAGAGGAGAAGGGAGGAGAAGGGGCAAAAAGGGAAAAAGGGGGCCTGGCAATGGGCAAAATATAAATTCTGGGATATCCAATCGAAAGAGGGTAATGAAGTCGTGCATAAATGATTTTTGCAGAACTTTAGAATGATAGATTCGAGAGAAGGGCAAGTAAGGCAAACATGGGCCAAAATGGCAAAAAGGGGCCGGAAAATGGGCAAAATCGAAATTCTGGGATGTCTAATCTACAGGGAATAATGAAATAGTCCAGGAATAATTTTTGAAAAATGTTGGAATGATAGATTCGAGAAAAGGGCAAGTAGGACAAAAAAGGCAAAAAGGGGTCCAAAAATGGGCAAAATCGAAATCCTGAGATATCCAATCAACAGAGACTAATAAATGCAAAATTTTAGAGTGCTTGATTTGGGGAGAGGGCAAAATAACGGATAAAATTTAGATTTCAAGAATTTTTTCAATGATAAAATGGTGGTCCTTCAAAAATTCGTAGATCGAAATGTATCCAAGATTAAGAGCTGGAAATGAACTGGGCTCATGAGTCAGTAGTCCTGAAGAAATGTGCCAAATTTTGGATTAAACGAGTAAACCGTGTGGAAGTTTCCGTGAATAAAAAATTTGAACAACACATACACACACACGCACACACAGACACGGAAGTACGCACCCATAAATCGATTCCCAGAAAATTCTTGGGGTATGTCGGAAAAAATGGGTTTTACCAATGGAAAGATCTCGGCGAGTAGATCAACATACATGCACTTTTAATCGGTACTGATTTGAATCTTCTATTCATCCTGTTTAAGTTGGGCTCAAACATCTCAAATCCGCCAAATACGTAGATGCTGACTGCTACCACGATGCTAAATCAATAACCACGGAAGTAAGTAACGAGCGTTGCAACAATCTGCTTCTTCAGATGTCTCTAGACATCAGAGGAGGATCATGCAAAGGCAATGATTGCTATTGTAGTTGGTCTCAATACATGGCTTTTGTTGATGAACAAGTCGTCCTCTTGAAAAAACTTCAAAAGATGGAGGCATCAAGAAAGAAATTCATAGAAAAGGAGGAAAGAAAGATGGCCAAAAAAATGCGGACGAGACATTATTTGCGTCTACGGATGGACGAAGCCTCTTGTAGCGGACTATCTGACAAGCACGAATCAAAAAAACCAGAGGACGTTATGGAAGCTTCGAGTGGTCACTATTTGAGCCAATATCACAAAAGCTCAGAATGAAATTTTCCCAAAATGACTTTTTCATTTAATTGAATGGTCTGAAATTAAATGGATAATGAGTAGATTATAAGTGGATAATCAGTATATCATTCTGGGTCAAAAGTTTTTTACGTAAGAGAATTCTCATGAAGAAATTTGAATTATAGTTCATCGAGTAGAGTCATTTCGTTCGACTCATTGGAGGATTAAAGGTCGAGCGTACCCAATTCGACCATACAATGCCAGGATCTTTGATGTGGGGGGGGGGGGGGGGGTCTTGTG
>JAPYYZ010011512.1:0-10590 GCA_030522705.1 Eretmocerus eremicus | reverse complement strand
ATAGTTTTGGAATAAACTGTCCCATTTACATATAGAATCGATTTTTGATCACATTATTTCCATTTTTGAAAATATTTGTGAAATAATGATGTATGCTACTGCTTTGAGAAAGCATTCTGCTAATCTCATTCGGCAGCGTATTTTCAAAGAGCGTATCGCAAGCAAATCCAATCCCGTAGAGACAAAATCTGGTCGAAATGTGATTCAAATCGAATAAGATACTCATGAGGTTTCTTCATAATGAGTTTGGTAAGAATGTGTAAAACTACAATGTAAAGACTTTTTCAGTAATTTTGCCAGTCTGGGAATAGGTAATTTTGGAAACTACTCTGAGAGTAGCAATTTTACTACTCCCAGAGCAGCAATTTTGCAGCAGTTCTACCAGCTAGCGTCGTAAAATTGCTACTCCCAGAGCAGTGTCCAGAAATTACCCACTCACAGACTAGTAAAATTACTGGAAACGTTTTTGCAGCGTAGTGTTGGAACACTATGCCATGATCTCTGTTATTAGTCATCGGTTTGAATGAATGTTTCTATTTTCGAGAATGAATACCAAATCAATCCTTTCATCTCAAAGGTTAGGGCGATGTCAAACAGTTGGATCAAAATATTATCAAATTTTGAAATCCCAACTCGAACTGGAAGCACGAGTCAAACCATTGGATCAAAATTGGATCAAAATATCATTACATCGTTTGGTCCGATTTTGATCAAGCATTTCAAGCGTTTGATCAAATTCTGATGTCAGTTTGAAATCGTTTTCCATGTGGGTAATTGATCTCATCACGTCGAAATACATAGCACAAAGTGATTTGAACAGATGAAAATGCTTCCTGTGTTCTTCAATAGCTAGCTTAGAATCTATTCTTCAACTTTTCTTAAGAACGAGATCTATCTCGCTCGGTCATTCGAAGGCATGCAAAAATAACCAGTGAAACCAACCGTGATGGGGTGCGGTTTGTTGCCTTCGTTTTTTCCCTTCATCTTCAAGATGATTTTTCAAATTGCGAAATTTCATACAGGTCCAATTCTCAAGGCAAAATGAGAAGCTGAAGTCATTTAGAGAAAGAGCACCTTCTATAAAATTGTCGTACATTCGACACAGAGGAAAACTTCTGAAATGCACGGAAAAGGAGAAAGCTGTTTTGGCAGATGTTTCAAAATATGATGGATTTATATAGGTGCCTTCGCATAGCCGATTCTACAATCTCATCAAACAAATCCACTTTGTAGGTAAATTTTACCGACCTTCTTTATAAATCCCCATCGTTCATAGGATAAATGTGATACATCTGTTGCACAGAAATTTGAATCCCACAACTCTTTGGAGCATTCAGTGATAGAAATGAGTCGGATAAGGTGCAAGTTTGAAGAGTTTGATATAGAAAATCCAATCAAAAATGTGAGATCTGTTCTTATGAAGGTCTTACACTAACCCAAAAACTTGAATTTTCTTGACCGAAATAATACTATGGATTGCTACTTCATATGGATTATCATCGAGCCGTCATAATGAAGATTTTTTCGTTCATGAAATAGTGGAGAATGGAACATCGAAACTCGTCCGACGATTGATTCGTCAATTTTTGTCCCTCGTTGTTAGAATTAGATGAAAATTCAGCACATATTCTGATGAGTTGCATTCGAATGACAATAAGGTTACCATGAAGCAGACGCGTCAACCAATTCAAAACATTGGGCAGAAGACGGGAACGCGGACCGGCGCGCCGTGCCGATGCGACTTTCTCACACACTATCACCCACTCCGGAAAATCCTCCTGATTCTAACAACACTACCGTGAACTACACAGACCTACAATTTGAAGTAAAGATCCGCTTCACGAGAAACGGACCACCTAGATTCATGTAGAGCCGTGCGCTGAATCCCAATTCGGCATCTGTTTCGTTCAGTCAACCTCAAATTCTCGAAGTATGTCAACTATCGTTTCTAAAGAGACATCGGACTTTGGACCTCGGCATTGGAAACAGAGGGGAATGTTATTTTCTAATCATTGATTGGGGGAAACTCAAATTTCTTACCGTCGCATGCCGCGAGGCACGCAACGATCACGGTTTCCACCGCTCCAGGGGCATACTTCGTAACGGAGTGATATGTGGATGAAGTAGATAACTGTAGAAATATAATAAGAGCCCGTATTTCGTCCCAGAAGGGGACATTGGAGAGAGTGATTTTACGATCTGCTTGAATCAACTAAACGTTTCAAATATGCACTGAAACGGGAGGGCGGGGTGCTGAAAAGATAAACTTAGAGTATGGGAATGGATAAAATATATGCTAAGATTCGATACACGAATAATGAGCGTTCATATGAAATGATGTGAATTGGATGGCGGTCGCGTGGGCTCTGCCGGCCGTGCTCCAAAACCCGCGTGTCGCTCTCTCGGTGGCGGGCCGCATCTCATCTTGGGCCACCCCCGCATCTCGTCGCATCTCTCTCTCGGTGCAGCTCAGCTGCATGGACCCAAGTTGGTCTCATTCTCTTCCGTGGCGCGGACCCATAGCTCGGTCCGGCTGTCTTGACAGTGGTATCGTGGGTCGTGGTTGGTTGGTGCGGGCCTCATGGGTAAGCGCAGAGATGTCTGTGTGGGTGTGTGGCGCACAGTAGGACGGAAACAGTAATTTTGGGCAAAAATCGTCACCGCGCGAGTATTTGAGCTATCGGTTTGATTCAATATAGATTCTCTTCGTCTTCTCAAGCATGACGTGATATCCCTGCGAGAATTTTGATGAGAGCAATTTTTTGTGGTCGAAATATAGTTGGAAGCCAGATTTGAGCAGAATTAGAGGGCCATCTTACAGACCGGGTAGTAGTGTCTCATCTTGAGGAAATTTTGCCATCATGAGAATAGTTTTCATGCCCTCTGGGTGATAGGATCTATCATTCGTGAACAGGTCAAGGAATGGGGGTGGCCGCCGAGGATGTGGAGGGTCGATTTTTGGCCAGATTATTGGAGAAGGCACTATGTAACGAGCACTATTAATCGAATCGAGCTATGCATCCGTCCTTGTGCCACCTCGAAATCAGTTGTCATACCTTCTGCCATCAAATATCTTCCATTTGCCATCGGATAGAAGTTTGGGAACAGCCGCCAAGGTTGCCGAGGTCAATTTCGAAAAAGAATGCTCGAGTCAGATTTGGGCGAAATTGACTGAAAATGACAAGTTCAACGGCACAGGTCGATTTTTGATATGGAAATGATCTCGTGCCAACTCCAAAATATCTGGATTGCATTCTGAGCATCATTGTCTATTATCTGCGACCAGATGGAGGATCGAGAATTGCCGCTAGAAAATCTCGGGAGCTGATTTAGGGCCAAATTTTGTCGATAATTACTGTCCACTCGTAGGCAGTGATGGGTTTCCGAAACAGATTTTTCCTTGTGCCATCACCTAAAGACTCGTGATTCCTTTTGAGTGCGAATATCTATCATTTGTGACCAGGCAAAGAGTCGGGGGTAGCCGCCGAGGACATTGAGGGCAGATTTTCGTCCAGATTTTTGGAGAAAAAAGCCATTGATCGACCGCTATTCATCGATTTGAGTTATGAATCCGTCCCTGTGCCACCTCAGAATCAGTTGTCCTACCCTTCGCCAACAAATTTCTTCATTTGTAATCGAATAGAGGTTCGGGGATGGCTGCTAAGGTCGCCAAAATCGATTCTAAGAAAGAATCCTCGTGTCAGATGGGGCTTAATTGACTGATAATGTCGAGTCGATCGGTGCGGGTGGGTTGTTGGTATGGAATCGATCTCGTGCCAACTCTAGAGTTCTTGAATTACGTTCCGGACCTTATTATCCATCATTTGCAACCAGATAGAGAATCGAGAACTGCCGCCAGGAAATTTGGGAAGCTGATTTAGGGCAAAATTTTGTTGATGATTCCTGCGCACCCGTAGGCGTTGATGGATTTTCGACCCAAATCTGTCATTGTACCACCGCCGAAGTACTTGAGGCGCTTGTTGGCGAGAGAGATCTAGCATTTGTGTCCAGATAGAGGGTTGAATATTAGCGCCGAGATCGCGGGGGTCAATTTCGGGATGGATCGCGAGGAACAAATCAACGGGTTCATGGCTAATCATGGATTAGGATCATGGAATCGTACTTGTGCCAGGTCAAAGATACTGGAAATACCAACTATGATCCAAAACCTTCCATTTGAAACCAGGGAGAGGACTGAGATTGACCGCCAGGATGGCTGGGATCGACTTTGGGACGGATCTGTCATGCCGCTCTCAAGCCATCGAACCGATTGGACTGATGAGGATGGATTCCAATGATGGATTTGATCTCGTGCCAACTTCAAAGATGTTTCATTACCTTCTTGACATCCGAATCTATCATTCCTGTCTAGATAGACGATTGGTAAATGCTGCCAAGACCCTCGGCGTCTACTTTGGGCCGGTTGCTTTGAGAGGAGGCCACAAATTCACCATGATACACGAGTCCGTCTGACGAAATCATCATTGGGCCATCTCGGAAACACCGTAGATGCATGCAAACATCAAAGACCTATTAATTGCGACGACGGAGAGCACTGCAAATGGCCGCCAAGATTGCTTTCATGAGGGGTATCGCGATCCAGTCCCGTTCGGAGAATGAGACGATGCCGATGAGGATCGATTCAATGCATGGAACGATATCGTGCCGACTCAAAATCACTCGGAATACATCCCAGACATTATCGTTGTGTCCAGACAGTATCGCTCGTGGCCAGATAGAGACTCGAGAACAGCCGCCAGAAACGCTGGGAGGTCGATGTCGGACGAGTTCATCTCATGAATCTATCGCGAATCATCAGCGATGACAGGTTTTCGACAGAAATTCGTCCTTGTACCACCACCGGAATGATCTCGTCAATTTTTGGCGGGAGACCCAAAGAGTTTGTGCCCGAGATGAGAATTGGCAATGTCCGCCAAAATTATGGGGGTCGATATTCGAGCGGTTTCGGTAATGGTTTCCTATACATCCACTAATGATCGCGAATTTCGGTGACAATTTCGTCCTTATGCCGACTCGAAACCGCTGTTGATGCATTCTATCGACAAGAATCTATCATTCGCGTCCAAGGAGGGAATTGGGGATGGCCGCCAGGATGAATGGGATCGACTTTGGGGCGGATCCGTCGGGTCAGGTTTCAGTAGGGGCCAACTGGGCTGATAAGGATGGATCTCCCTAACGGATTCGATCTCATGCCAAATCCAAACCACTATGGAACAAGTTATGAGGATCATCGTTGATCGTTTGTGTCCCGAGAGAGGTTCGGAGATGGCCGCCAAGATCCTGGCGATCGATTTTTGTCCGGTCCCGGCGATGGGATACTGGAACTCTACTCATAATCGCAAGTTTCAGTACCAAATATCTCCTTGTGCCGACTCAAAAATACTCAGAATGCATGATGGGATCGAGAACCTATCATTTGCGACCACGGAGAGGATCGGAAATGGCCGCCAGGATGGATGGAATCAACTTTGGGATGGCACTGTCGGGTCAATTTCGAGTAAAGGGGCTGATTGGGCTATGAGGATGGATTGTCCGGATGGATTCGAACTCGTGCCAGCTCCAAACTACTTAGAACACGATATGGAAGTCATCTTCTGTCGTTTGCGACCAAATTGGAGATCAGGAATGGCCGCCAAGATCCTGGGGATCGATCTTTGGCCGGTTCCTGGGATGGAATACTAGAACTCCACTCATAATCTTGAATTTCAGTACCAAATGCTTCCTCGTGCCGACCAGAATACTCAGGATGCATGCTGTGACTGAGAACCTATCATCTGCGACCACGGGAAGGATTAGGAATGGCCGCCAGGATGGATGGGAACGACTTTGGCACGGGGCCGTCGGGTCAGGTCTGAGTACAGGGCCAAAAAGGGCTGATAAGGATGGATTCCCCGAATGGCTCCGAACTCGTTCCAACTCCAAACTTCCTGGAACACGTTATGGAAATCATCAACTATCATTTGCGTCCAGAAAGAGTATCAGAAATGACCGCCAAAACCTGAGGATTAGTTTCTGACCGGTTCCTGTGATGGAATACTATAACTCCACCCATAATCCCGAATTCCGGGTCAGAGTGCTCCCTTAAGCTGACTAGAGAACACTCAGGATGCATGCTGTTGCTGGGAATCTATCATCTGCGACCACAGGGAGGACTGAGAGCGGCCGCCAGGATGGATGTGATCGACTGTCAAACGGATTAGTTGGATCAGTTTTGAGTGAAAGGCCTACGAGGCTGATGAGAATGGATTTTACGCATGGTTTTGAAGTCGTGGCAACTCCAAACCACTTGACACACCTCCTGGGGGCTATCATCTATCATTCGCAACCTAATGGAGGATTGAGAATGACCGCCACAAACTCCAGGAATGATCCTCGAATGGATTCAATTGCCAAGTATACGTTAAGTATCATTCCACGAACAGTTCATCATCATATTGTGTTTTTCAGATTCTGAGCGTGGAGGTTGATTTTGCGCAGAGTTTGGCAATTTTCACTCAAAGATTGTCGGAAAATGGAGTCCGATACACGGGCGTAGAACCTTGTCTCGAAATGTACTATTCCGAGTCTATTGTACGGACAAACTAAGATACCTTGCGATGAAGAACAATTTATACTCTTTTCGACACTTCGTGCGTGAAAGTGCACTTTACACACGGACTTGTGACTTTCTTTCACGAATTATCGAAATAGTACATTACGATACAAGGGCAGTAAAGTTGGAATCCGCATAACGAGTGATATTTTCCGGCCCGAGCCGAAGGCGAGTGTCGGAATTATCACGAGTATGCGAATTCCAACATTTCCGGCCGTGTATCGTATACTATTTTTTCACAATCCGAATTATCACGAGTATGCGAATTCCAACATTTCCGGCCGTGTATCGTATACTATTTTTTCACAATCCGTGAGGAAAAGTCAAAAATCCGCGTGGAAAATATACTTTTACGCACGGAGTGTGAAAAAATATCTTTCGATACACGGCCGCAAATGTTGGATTTCGCAACCTCATGATGATTCCGACCCTCGCCTCCGGCGCGAGTTGGAAAAAATCACTCGGAATGCGAAATCCAACTTTGACTCCCTTGTATCAAGATATACTATTACTTCACTGTCGACGTCGAAGATTAAGTATGGAGAATGATCCGAATTGAAAATCTATCTATTCTCCTGATGATTCCAAGAAGTATTTTGAGAGATAATATGTTTTTGTTATAATGCTTTGACTAGCTAATTGATCCATATCTCTCATGTTCAGAGGAATAGTTCGATCATGAAAAATTCGCAAGCTATTTTGCATGAAAATGTGCAATGAGTATACATGGAATCAGTATTTTTATTGATAAAGATGGAAGTGATTGAGTTTTTCTGGGAGTTATTCCATGGATCCACTCATTTCGAACATGATATTCGGCTCTCATCCACGAGAGATTTGGGAATTACAAATTGCTCCCTCATTATGGTAACAGAACTAATTTTTTAACACCAGGGAATATGCTTCTCCATGTTATCTTTGATGCTTGAACTTGTATTTGGTTATGATTTCCTTGGACCATTAACGAGTATTTTTACTCACAAGGAGAGGACTCGACCTCCGGAAGCCCAGTTTTGCTGGAAATCTTAGTACACATTGAGTGAACCAAAAAGAGATACCCCTATTTCCAACAAACGCTTTTACTACAGATGGTGGCCTCCCCACCTCGAGGTTTCCTTATTTACACAAGTGATACTCCAACTGTTCTGTTGGTGGCGTGACTCGCGGTTGGACTGTTCGACTATTGGACTTCAGCATAGCTAGTATAGCTATATGTACACTATATTAAAACGAGTCTATATAAGCAATGTCAATGTTTTTCGCTGTTTCTCTGATCTTCAGAAAAGCAAGCCCATTGGACTGAACCAAAAAGTACGGGTACCTTTCGTTGGTCCAAAGAGTGCGTTAGAAAATTCCAGCGAGATTGGGCTCTCCATGGTCGGTCCCTCTCCTTGTCAAAAGGGGGGGGGAGGGGGGGCGGAGATCCACCTCGTCGCTTTGCGGCTTGTGGGTAAGGTATTGCCCTAAAGTGTGAGGATTCCAATTCGTGCGTAAAGTAATATTTCGACATCGTTGCTCAATATACTAAATAAGAAATTCATTGCAGACTGTCGTTCTATCTCACGTTCGAGAGAATCACGAACCAGGATTTTGAATGGGATGGTTCCTGTCACTGTATCCTGCCCTTTTGTAACCACCACGGTCATTATGGTCACTCGCGATGGTTCTTTTGGGCATCAATGCTGGATATTTTATGCCCGATGATAACCCGAGTCCTTAGACTCGTTGATGAGGATTTTTTCCTGTCAGAATCCAGCGCTGAATCAATTTTCATCGGATCTCCCGGCTATCTCCAATCCTCTATCACAATTGATAGTGTTCCATCACAGAGACCGGGCCGAAATCCACTCTCAGGATCTTGGCGTCCATTGCCAATCCCCTATGTGGTTGCAAATGATGAATAATAATTCCCAGGAGGTGTTTGAAGTCGATGAGAAATGCCACGACTCCGAAACTATGCGTGGAATCCATCCTCATCAGCCTAGTTGGCCGTTTACTGAAAACTGACCCAACAGATCCATCTGATCGATTACAGTAGTCATTACATCTAGTCGATTACATCCATCCGGGCGGCCAATCGCAATCCTCCCTTTGGTCGCGAATAATCAGTCACAGCATACATTCTAAGTGTTTTCTAGTCGGGACGAGGAATCATTCTGTCCTAAAATTCGGAATCATGAGTAGAGTTATAGTATTCCGTCGCAGGGACCGGACGAAAATCGATCGCCAGGATCTCGGCGGCCATCCCTGATCCTTCAATTGGACGCAAAGGATAGGAGATCATCCTCATAACGTGTTCCATGTGGTTTGGAGTTGGCACGAGTTTGAATCCATTCGGGAAATCCATCCTCATCAGCTGCAGGCCAATCACAGTCAAATCCTCTCGCGGCAACCATTTTAGGGGAGGGGTAGGCTTCACACATGCTTCACATTTTTGCTACTGAGCGAGCAGACCTCCTTATAGGATCGTGCTTACGAGTATTTGATCTCTATCATGGGATTTTCCTCATAGCGTAGAGCTGTGCAAAGACATACGCCCGATTTGCAATATCCGAACTCGAAATGGTAGTATAGTACTGGACAGCGTGGTGAAAACAGGGAGGGGGGGGTGTATGAGGGTGGAAGGCGTCGGTGAGGGAAACGCTTCATATCATTTGGTACGTGTCGTTTTGTTATGATTTCGATGGAGAGTTCAGCGCACCAGAGTCAATTGCGTTTACTGTTGAGGAGATCTAACACTAATAGGTGGAGTGGGGTTGAATATTCATTCAACCCACGTGAAGTAGATAACTGATTCTATATGACCTATCTGGAGGGACCGCTGGGTAACTACCATCATTTTTCGTCATATTCCAGACAAAGGTAGGGATCGCTCATTTCCGACATGCCCTCCAAACGAAGGAGAAGCCCTGATGCTGAATGTGGTTCCGATGAATCCAGCTGTTTTGATTGTAGTGATAATGGAAATATGGACATTTTAGATGCAAGAATTTTCGGAGAGTCTGATGACACGTCTGATCAAGATGGGGTTCTTGGTGAGAATCTCTTCTCTCGAAATTCGTATAGAAAGGTTTGTAGAACTTACTCAGAAGGTCCAACTAACTAGAGAATGATCGCATCCATTCTTGGTCAGATAGGGAAAAAAATTGTAATACTAAACTCCGGAATGGATTGTTGCTGAGCAACTCTGACAAGACGAAGATTCATGATTGCAAAGAGGTTGACTTATTTGAGTACTCTTCCTCAGATGAAATGGAAAATTATATAGTGGAAGCCACGAGAGAGAACGGTTATGACCTCCAGATGGGAGACATGAGGACTTTTCTCGGAATCGTTATTTCATCCTCGTTCAATGGAAGAAAATCTCAGCGAGACTATTGGTTCCTTGATCCCATGCTAACTTGTGAAGTAATTAGATTGGCCATGTGATCAGTGATGACAGTGAATATCCTACCATAAATGTGAGGTATGAGTTGTGGAATTCCAGATAGAATACCAGTTTCGCCTTGGCTAGCTGTGCTAGTATCACAGTTGATTAAGAATTCTTGGTCCCAGGCAGGAATTTCCAATATAAGTGCAGTGCAGAGCTTCTCTATCGGGATTTGGAATGCATATTGTTGTTGATTCATCCACTGAAAGATCCGTTTCTCGTACTCGATGTATTGAGAGTCACGTTATTCTGCTTGTGCAATTCTCTGCGAAACCCCCTTCTCCTCCACGCAGATGACCCTGCGCTGACCACTCGGCTCTTCAAAAAAGATGCACGATGACGCGCCGCCGCAGATTTGGGGTGGTTCCACGTGACTGCCGCGTGGGCTCTGCCGGCCGTGCCCCAAAACCAGCATGTCGCTCTTTTGGTGGCGGTCCGCATCCCCTCTTGGACCGTCCCCGCATCTCGTCGCATCCCTCTCTCGCTGCAGCTCGGCTACATGGGCCCAAGTCGGTCTCGCTCTCTCTCTCTCTCTCTCTCTCTCTCT
>JAPYYZ010011506.1:0-14163 GCA_030522705.1 Eretmocerus eremicus | reverse complement strand
AACTAGGCCAATGCGCATCTTGCACACACAGCAAACTGCTAAGTACGGCATTCTACTGCTCAACCAACAACTGACCATCACGCTGATGAGTCGGATGAGGCTTCTCAGAGACATCCTCGACTCTTGTCCCGGCTCAAGTTTGCCGAGGCAGTTTGCAACTACTATACAGGAACCGCAAGACTTTGAGCTAGCGAACGTTATACAATGTCGTGGTTTGGTCGTCTCGGCCCGCAAAATAAGTCTACTCGTTCAACATCCGAGTTTGGAGAGCCTGCGTGATCCCGCTTCGAAGAGTCGTGAAACTCCTCAGTTCCCGAGTATGAAGATTTTAAATCCATAAAGCTCCACCGCGTAAAAACTGGATGGAGAGAAAGGGAGAGAAGAGTTTGAGCTTTCTGTATTCTTAAAGGATATCAGTATTCAAGGCAGCATGAATATAATCCCACCTTGAACCCGAGAGAGAAGAGTAGCATCAAACTTTGATGCGTTCGCCGAATCGATGCAGGCATTTTAGTATTGTAAGCCTATTTTATGGCTTCTCCACATGTGCTGGTCGTCAAGTGTGAGTTCATGGGCCATTATAATTAAGGCGATGCGGGAACCGTGCACCATGAACTTTAGGACCAGCTCACTCAAAAACTTCAATGATTTGGCTCAAACGAAGAGTCGTCGAATAATTGAAGTCAAAAGACGAGTAGTCGAATCATTGTTATTGTCTAACTTGTATCCGTCAACTTTTCGTTTAGCCCAAATCGGAAGAGTATTCGAGAAAAGTAGGAATGACTAGACCGCAGGGACTTCCTAACTTATGAAACAGTCAGAGACAATTGGACCCACATTACTCTAAAAATTTCTTGATTTAGGCAGAACGGAGAGTTGACAAATAGAAATTAGATAATAACAATGATTCGATAACTTGTCTTTTGGCTTCAATCATTAAAATTTTTGGGTAAGTTGGGCCAAAAGCTCAGCGTGCATGACTCCCGCATCGCTTTAGCACCATTTCTCACTCCGAGGTGACATTGATTTTCCAATTAAAATCCATTTAGAGCTTTTACACATCATACGGCTTGCAAACAAAAGGATGTATGGAGCGAATGGAGAGTGACACCTATATAAATTTATTATATAAGCTGACTGTAGCGACCAATTCTACACATATGTATATAGATAAATATTGACGAAATTCGATAGAGGTTGACGAGTGAGGAATGAGAAATTCTCATTGCAAATATCGAGAATAGGAGGAAAAGATCACTCTTCTGTGAGAAAATACCAACGTTCGATCGATTGCTTACTGGGAATCTCGAAAATTAACTCGGGACTCAAGATTGATCATTTTGATATTCAAAATATAAGATTCCCGAAGGTGATGGGTTTTGAATTGATTATCTCAGCACGAATACATAAAGGTGATGCAGATAACTGTAGGTATATCGACCTCACTTCTCCTCAATTTACATCAAACGCAATCGCGAAGAGAACACTGTACCTCGAAAAGAAGATAAGGGAGAGCAGTACGAAACAAATCAACACTATATTTGAGGAGAACCTTCCCACTATTCATAAAAAAGAGAAGAAATAAACCATGCTCACCAGAACCTCATATCTCAGCTATGAAGCTAAATTTGAGTCTGTGTGATTTTCACACACAGCGCTAGCCCGACAATGTAATACTCCTTTCTGCAAAATCGGCCACCGGAAAGCATTTTCATTGTGACAACCATATTATGCTCGAGGAAGATATCCTCGTATAATAACACACTCCTCAACTCTCTACGATTAATTTCACGCTCGAACAGTAGAAGCTGCACCAAAATCAGCCCTGCAAATCGCCCAGCTCTCGCGAATAAAGCAGCGGTCTTTGCGGCAGCCCGAGCGCTAATCGCGCGCCTGCAGCGCATCCAAATGTCAGCTGGAGCTCAAGTTGTGGTACTCACACTCTCGCAGCACGAGCGCAATATCCCAGGAATGTTACCAACGAGACGTTCTTGCCAAGCATGACACGTGAAATTCTAAAGCTCGCGCAGGCGAAAGGATCTTTTCGAGAAATGGAGAAAGATGAGGCTGAGTGTCAAGAGAGCACGAGATTCCATTCCGAAACGAGATTTGCAGTCTCGTTTTGCAAGCGAGAGAAAGGATCGCCTCGGTTTGTGAGGAAGAGAGAAAGAGAGAGGGCAGAGTATCGATTGGGACGCGCCGACCGTGGCGAAAGGAGAATCGAGAAAACATGAATATTCCGAGTATCAAGATCGGGAGATATTTGAATATCAAATCCAGCCCTTAGGAAGAGATCACTCTCCGTGAATAATCCCTCCCGAGCCGGATGAGACACTCACTACTGAGGAATTATATTCAGCGATCCGATTCGAGCTTTGACGGGAGAAGAGTCTTGAAGCGGTTTACGCACCCACGGGAGCGGCCAAGTAGAACAACACCGGCATTGGTCAGACGCGGATGAATGATCTTGTGCTTTTTTCCGGGCAAGTTTCTTGAGTTTCCGCTGACTTTCTTAATAAAACTTGTAATCCTGTGAGTCCGCGAAGATCTCTGAAGAAGGCAAGATGAATTAAATGATAGCAAAAAAAAATTTATAAGCAGTTGTGAAGTTGAAGTAGAACAACACCGAGATTAGTTAGACGCGTCAGATTGGATGTTTCGCCACTTTATGGGTAAGTTTTTTCTGAGTCTGCCACAGCATTCTGAATCTATAATCTTTCATGAAGTTCTCCGCACAATGCTTCTCCAACAATTATGAAGCTTTTTATAGATAAATTCCATTTTTCAAGATCCAGATCGATATCAACATAGGTTGATGAGGTTAACACTTTCATACTCATCGGATTGATATTTTTCAAGGTCCTGTCAAAATGAAATTCACAAAACTGTGTATCATCCCATGACAAAAGAACTAACGAAATGATTTCCCAGGGTGTAGAAATCTGTGGCGATCTCTTTACCTTCGGCAAGCCAACATGCAAATGGCATAAGTTAGCCCCTTGTGACATCTCTTGTGTATGAATTGAGGGGTAAATTGATGTAGGTACACATGACGTGAGATAAGTTAGCTTTAATGACCTCCAACCGTCAGTTTGCAGTCAAAAACAGCTTTCTGACTATTCAACAGGTAGCTCTTTGGGAGACTCACATGCACATGCCCGTACTACATTTGCTACTCTATTTTCTCCCTCTCTATCTATCTCTCCTTCTTCCTCTTATCCTCCTATACTTTCCGTAATGGTTATCCATCATCTGAAGTCCAATTTACTTCATCTCCCATCTATAAATAACTTTTTTCCCTCTAAACTTTCCGTTAAACCCATTTGCTCCTGCTCTCACTTCCCTCGCCTCCATTTCCATCATTCATCTCCTTCTCTGATTTTTTTCTCTCATTCCTCTTCTTGCCCACTTCAGAATCGTGCACTTTTTTGTTACTCGCCATCAACGCAAATTTGATCTTTGCATTTTTTCTTTAAATCTCCCAGGATGTATAGCAGCTGTGTGGCCACGATTGAAAATAGAAATACAAGTAATTTCAAAAGCTCTCAACGCAAATCTTATTTTTTTCTGTGCTGAGAAAAATTAAGAGAGGATCCTGTATACGAAGGAGTTGTTAATCGAATTTGGAAAGTACTCGTTCACAGAATGTTTTGACCCATAAAGCATCTCGACGACACAAGCACATAATGCTTTGATCTCTCATACGTTGAGATTGAGTTTCTACCTCTGTTGGATAGCGAAGCTCAAGGCAACGAGCGCTATGCTCTTTAGATATTTCAAAAAATGCTACGCCCATCACCTTCGAATTTCCGATAGGAGCTAGATGAGAAAATGGAAAGAAAATAATTTTTTTTTCTAAAGAAACATAGTGTGAGCTCTCAATTGGCTGGTGTGGGAGTTGAAATTGTTGGGCGTAGGGCTCACAAGCAAAATGAGGGAAAAAATTCAAAAAGTGCGCAGTAGCCTTGGTTGACAATTAATTATACATAGCATGAAAAGTTACAGCGCAAAAGATTTCAATACAAAATAGGACACTCCCATTTATCCAAATTAGATCAATCCAAAATTCATCACTTTGTCTGAACTTTTTCCGGCTTCTTTTTCTTTTCTCAGCAACGCCAGAAATATGTAAGAAACCAACATCTTATAGGTTCTAAAGAAGCGTAAAATTAACGAGCAATCATTCTTTGTACATCAATGAATCAATACAGAAGGCAGAATAAGTCTCAATGTCATAAGAAAGAAACCAATAAATGCAAGAGCGTTCAGAATGCTCTGCAAAAATTTGAGATTAATTAAATCATTACTCCTTCCGCCAACAGTTTGAGGCCCTCTTTGTCATTAAAGAATCAAGCGAGGAAGGACTTGACGATTTTGGTTATAACTATTATAGACATTGATAAACGCATAATGTCTAGGTCATTCAAACTTAACATTTTGTAAGAGCTGAGAAAAAATTCGTTGACAATTTATTTTTGCTTGGATCAGCAGAGTATTACGTAGAAAATAACGTCAGAATGATTTGTGCTGATGAGGTGAGAAGCAAGAGTTAAGTTAACTCAGTTTCACAGGAGATGACCGCGTGCGGTTTCACCCGTAATGAACGCGGTCGCGCTTTACGCGTTTGCTGTACGGCTAATTAAAACTTGAAACGATATATTACCGGAGAACCCGTGTGTTTCTTGTGTATATGAGCTCTCTCGAATCAACAAAGTGACCTCCGTGCGCGAGCATTGACTCACACTCTGAGAATTTGCTCAATGTGACTGGAGATTAAGATCGAGGTGTATATCATATGCATCCTCTCAATTATGAAGTGGCTTCACTCTTCATTGAGCTCCAACTGAATGCAATTTCCTTTATCTTTGATCTTTCTCCCGAGTAAACTGTCTGGTAATGTACGAGGCACATTGAGAATCCCGCCTTGTATGCTTCTGGGGCATACATTTATTGAGAAAGAGAACGAACGAGGGAACTCTGAGTAATAATCGAATGTAGACTGAAAACGTACAATGTGAAAAGTGAGTTTTCCGAGAATCGCACTGCAATTACCGCTACTTTACCAACTGTAAAAGAAAGTGTAGACCCATTCTGATTCTAAATGCTCAGTTGTCATTGCAGTGTGCATAATCATATAAAAACTATGATTGAATTTGGCTGAGGCTGCAAATTCATGACATGTGAAATTCCCTTCTTGTCAGCACTCTATTTGATTACATAGGCTATTGAAAGAGCTGTTGGGTTATTGGAATGGAATAATCTAGATTTCGCGCAAATGGAGTGGATTGAATGAACGGATATCCTCTTTACTGATTCTCGTGTAACTCAATCATTACGGCCTTGCGGAATATAGATGCCTGGGTAAGGATATCTTCGGTCGATCAAAAAGCACATTTGAGAGTGTTTAACAGCAACGTTTCGGCAGCGGTTTGGTGCTCTGTTGAAACTGGAATTTATTATCACTCTTAATCATATATTCACACTTATAGTCGGTGGTGTAAAGAAACAGATCAGCATCTATATCTATATACCGTAAAATATTTCCACTACATTTTGTAGCTGGTTCTAATGATTATGAAACTCAGGAGAGAGTTTCTTTGCTCTCAAATATTTTGAACTAAAACGTTATGATAGATGTTATGTATATGGATAGTGTTTTTCATCTTTTCCATATCTATGTTGAATATAGGAACTTCATATTGCGTGTAACTCTTAATGTGGATGTGATCTGTTGTAAATGTTGTTGAAGAGGTGAAATAAAATTATTTAAGAGGCCAGCTCTCAGCTTGCAAGTCATTTTTCAACATTGGTATGCACACTACGCCACGCCTAGACCACACTAGATTACAACTTGCTAACAGTTTCAGCTCTAACGCGAAAAGATGATTTTAGGTTGGGTATCACAATTATAGTGCGGATCGGACTTCAGACTATCATTGCAGTACTCGGATGGATTTCTTATATGAAGGATTAAAGTACTTATTAAGGCCCATCCCTAAGATCTAGGATCTGAACACTCTATGGCCACGCCACGCATGAGCTATATCTAAAATCCGATTGGGCGTTGGAGGCTGAAACTTTGGATATGGTTTTCTGGCACCAAATGAAGGATTTTTCCGAAGCTTCAGCCAAATCCATGATGCGCATCTGAAAATTCCTCCTTGTAAGCTGGAGCTGCTAAAAAGGAACGGCCAGTATCGCAAAATCTGCTGGATTCGAGTATCAGATTTCCCGAGAAAATCTCGGTATGAGTTTCAAGCGCACGTTGTAAGGCTCATCCCAGCTTAAGGGTATGCCGAGGGGGTGAATGAGGGGGTGGTTTAAGGGAGGAAAGAGCGAGAAAAGTTACTTCTGCAATGAAAGTGGAAATGATTCGAGGAGTGTCACTAGGGGAATCTCGGGATCGCTGACAACAATCAGAGGGTCAGTTTGCCCTCATTCAGTCATCCATCAAGTTAAGTTATGAGGAGGTAAGCTGCGGAGAGGGTGGGGCGAAATAAAGACTCAGTCGCACAATAGAATCACTGCTGCCACAGAACATTCTCAGAGAGATTTTTCATTAATATTGATGGAAGCAGAGCTCTGTAATAATACGAGTATTCCCATAAACAATGGATCATATTCTATTCTCGAATCTTCACAATCAAAAAGCTCCATGCAAAGATGAGTTCTTAGCATTGCGAGTCAGCAAGTGCCGCTAATTGCGACGATGCGTCGCGGGCGGATATCAACAAAACTTACGTAACAAAACGGTGCATAGGCGCTCATCGCGCTCATTGACAAAATTGATCAGCGCATCGAGATCTCTAATCTGGTACAATTTCATCAAAATTGACCGTGGGCCATTGACCCATTCATTTGGTGCGGGGTCCTTTGAAAAATCCAAAATTTTGACTTTTGTCACCTAGTTCCGACCCAAATAACAACTTACGATTGAGATAAAAATTCTCTGCGTGCAGAAATATTTCCGTGTAGAATAGCTAAGTTGGAGGAAATGTTTTGATTTTCGACAAAAAATCCCTTGCTATTAGAGATTTTCTGTCAGAATCTAATATCGGATCTACTACTGCATTGCAGACACAGTGAAGCATAAGAGTATCATATTCTTACAATTTTTCCATTGATGAGCCACAAGATCGCGACCTCAGATGGCTCCAATCACGTTTGAAATTCCCTCTCAAGATTTCTGTCATCGAGAGTGGTACATAATCGGGCATTCATCACTTTCAAGACAGCAAGACGGCCTCTATCCCTTACCATCTGCTAGATCTACCTTGACTCGGTCTAATTGAATTGCAACCATCCACTGAGCCAGTGAGCTGTTCGCAGTAGAGCAATGAATGACAAAGTAGACCAGTAGGGTACAGAGCAGATCTGGAAATGAGAACGAAATGCGGATGCAAGAGGACGACGGCGCAAGCTCGAACGAAAACTCGAGCAAGATTTGCGTTAGAATCCGGTGTTGATATTTCGCATTCGCAGAGTCGAAAAGTGGAAGCGCCAAGTTTTGCAGCAGCTCCGCCACGAGCTACCACGATTGGCTTGATGAGGAAATTCGCGCAAGTAGAGGGTCACTAGATATCGGGATGTCAATGCAATCTGGCTGACTCTACTTTCGCAGAATTGGAATCCCACCCCGGAGCTAAATTCTGTGTTACTCGCCTGGGCTCACAAAATTTCGTCTAACGCTCTTTTCGCATCTCTCTCTCTCTCTCTCTCTCTCTCTCTCTCTCTCTCTCTCTCTCTCTCTCTCTCTCTCTCTCTCGCTGCCCAATTAACGATAAACGTCAAGAGATGCGCAAATGCGAGAGCGGAAGCAACGAGTTAGGCAGCTCCCAGAGCGGCTGTACAGATTTTATCGCTTGTTGCTTCTTGCCCTGGGCCTGATGAGCTATTTATGACCGCTGAATGCGTGCAATGCAATCCCCTGGCGAATTTCTCAACCTCCGCCGCGCACTCGTCGAAACAATTTTCGTCATTAATTTTCCCCGGGGTTGTGTTGAAGTCAGAATCTCGCGAGATATTCAGTCGGATTCAGAGGACTATTTTGAACAGAACCTGGCACTTTTGACCTGGTTTCTCCGAAACCAGGGGAGGAGTTTTGCAAAACTAATTCTCGATTGCGAATCGCTTGGAGCAAATTGCGAGCTCCTCAGTCTTGACCAAATCCCATGCTCTGATCGGCAGTTTTCAATGCATGATAATGTAAATTCAATGCAAAACAATGTAAAGAGATTTGCGGAAAAATTTGCATTCAAACGATTGCATGCTCATCAAGAACATGTACGAAGATTTATGTTTCATCCCCCAAAACAAGTTGGGTGGCAGGTTCTTCGTCACATAGAAAGCATGATGATGATCAATCAAATGAAAGTTTTGTGAAATAAATTGAAAGAACCGATCGGGATGGATTCAGTTTATATCTTGTTTGTAGAGTTGGGAGGATCGGTTCATCTCTACTATTATTTCGATTAGCCAACAAACAGTTTTCAATACACCTATGGAATACTTCCAATTCGAAGACTTGGTAGATAACGCTCACAAATGAATATTCAAATCTCGGTAGTTCTCTGAACCATGATGAAAAAGTGCACCCAAAGCTGACGCAAATAATAGCAAATACATGTCTACTCCCAAGTAAAGATAAAGTTCTCAATACAAATCGCCATTAAAAGAATACGGCACGATAATCTCAATCATTTTCCATGCAAATCCTGCATAATTGTCACTACGTAACAGAGGCCTTGACGACTTCAACCCCGCCGACAAATGCAAAAAAATTTGTCCTTGTAAGTTTGACTTCGAGACTCTCAAGATAATCAAGTTCCAGGCATGCATATGGAAATTTTTCTCAATCACAACTCACGTCCATCAAAAGAGAGTAAATTTATTGATCGCTAAAAAAAGTTCCTCGCAATAAGACTAGCAAGTTTAAAATTACGTACAAAATAAGCGTCCGGAGCGACTCCGTCGCGAACTTGCGAGCACAACTCTAGAATCCAAATCCGGAGTTCGACAGCAACAATACTTATCGCGTCGGCAACACTCGCAGGCCCCCGGGCGTTGCAATATCGGCACACAAGACGAGGCTCACTCGGATCCGGATCTCGCGGCGAAGAAATCGCTCTCCTCCCTGCAAAGCTGTTCAAAGTCCCGAGTCCGCAGTCCGCGCAGGTAGTCCGACAAGAGGCTCTTGCTCGAATCGGTCTGCCGCAGAGACTCGCACGAGTTGCTTCTCGAGCGCTCGATCTCGGCGCTGCCTCTGTCGCTGCTGCTACTGCTCGTCCTCGTGGCCGAGAGCGCCGTCTGCGGTTGATAAGACGCCCCGTTTGGTCGGATTTGCGGCTATATTGCAGAGGATGTAACCGCACGAGAGCCGATAGTCGCTCGCGAACCAACACCGGCCGAGTTTGATCATTACAACTTCGCGGGCTATCTCGATGTAAACAGTCGTCGGTGCCGGGAAGTTTCCCGACGCTTTTGGTGGCTCTGAGGATCGGGGACTGGCTTGCTGGAGATATGTAACGAGCGAGTAGTGAAAGGAATTGGAGGTTGGGAGCAGGTTGCTTTCTAGACTCGGGGAGTGTACATCGAGCAGCAAGATTTTGGACTCTGATGAGCTGTTGATTTGGTGGTAAATGAGAGAGGGGGTCGGGTAGATTAGCGAGTCGTTAGAGAATTTTACGCCGCCACGGCGAGCGTACAATCACGAGACAACGGCTCACGGCTTGTAATTATGAAGCAGTTTACTTGACGCGGCGTGGGTGTATGATTGCCCCCTTTACGGCCGGCACTTTTGACGTCTCATTACAGAGATGGCCGTTAGTCAGCTTTTTGGTAATACATCGACTATGCATTACTATAGCCGATGGCGGGAATTTGCTTGGAAAGTAACATGGATATCCAGATGGGGATTTCAGTAAACAAAATTTTCATGTAGAATTCCCATGAGAAAATTTCAAATTGTACCTACCCCTAATATCATGAGGGATAGCAAATTTTCATCGATTCTCTCAATATAAAACGAGAATTTCGCCCAAGCAAGGAACGCGAAAGATTTTAATGTAATTATGATATCGATTTCGACGTAAGATCCATGTGAAATTACCTCTAAATTTTCCTCTTCTTTTCCACGTAAAATTCATTTTGATCGCGCATAGGCACACGATGCCATCGACTAGAAAATAAATTCATTGACAAACAAACTCGATAGCAGAATATCGAAAGTCCGCAATGCCACAGAAAGCTTTCAATTCATAACCAAACCGATCATTTCCAAGTTTTGCATGAGTCAACTAGAAGAGAAGAGAGAGGAAAAAAATCGTTTAGATATAGCAGACCGATGCGCGACGAGAGTCAATCTAAACAAGAGCGGGAAAACGGGCAATATTCGAAAGGAGCGGCGGCAAACCTGGCTGAATGCGGCGACGCTCGGCGCGGTCAATATGTCCTCCTGCGAGAAGTGGGACGACGTTTCGCGCCGCTGAAGCCGCTCGAGGATACTCGGCGAGTCGACCATAGCCAGCGCCGAGCTCCACAGGCTTGCGGCATCCCCTGCGCGACACATACGAACCTAGTGTGGATATTGGATGGGTGGGATTTGCAGATCGCTGCTTCAGCTCGATTTCGACAAGTTTTCCCTCTCTCTCTCTCTCTCTCTCTCTCTATCTCCAATTCCATGTTTCTCTATCGCTGGCCCAGGCCATAAAGCTCTGGCTTCCAAGTCCCTCGAGTATTTGCTATTGGATATGGGTACGTTCGAGTGTGTACGTCAGCCGTTCTCACTCTTTCTCGGCTTGGTGAGGGAGAAGCGACTTTACGTGTTGCGCAACATCGGCACTCGACAACTCGATGCTCTTTTGCCCAACTTCGAAGTTACTGAACTGCAACTGCTTTCATTCGCCGCATTCTCGATTCGTTCCCTTTTCTCGTTTCAAACCGATAAAATTTGAATAGCGCTATTGGAGCGGATTTTGGCTATCGGAGCTTGCAGCTCGTTTCGCTTTTTCGATTGGAGTTTTCGGGACGAAATTTCATCTCTTTCCTCTCTCTCTCCCTCTCTCTCTTTTGGAATGTCTCATCGCAGTTTTCAAATTGTCTCGGGACTGTTGGATTTTTTTGGATTTTATCACTCGTTGTTCGAAATTTTGGATTTTTTTGGATTTTATCACTCGTTGTTCGAAATTGCATTAACTTGTTTCAGATCAAAAAGAACGTTATCGAGTTTTCTCTGCTATAGTGTGCTTACAAGCTCTGAAAATTTCGACACGAGATACGAGAATTGGTAGTATTTCTGATATTTTTTTCAAATGTTTTCGGGGTTTCTACTCTCTCAACATGATCCAACTAACACGGACGGATTTGAATTGGAAATCAGTCATTCGAGTTGATTTTTGGCTGGATTTTCTGATAAATCAGCCTGACTGACTGAATTTTGATTAGATGATAAATCAGCCTGACTGACTGAATTTTGATTAGAATCCATTCTTGTTAGCTGATTCATCTGAGATAGTGTATGGCTCCACTTTCCAAGTAGTGCGTAAATTTCATAACATCTCAAACAAATTTTCTAACGTGTGAAAAATCTTCATTTCCCACGCCTTTCCAATCATATTCCTGAGAATTTACATATAATCGCGGGTAAGTGATCATTTCCTGATCCCATACGAAGTATCACCATCATTGGCCACAACCGAAATATTCTGCTGAAATGTGGAGTATTACGTGGAAATTTGATCTTGAGTGACAACAATTTAATTATTTTGAGATGATGTACACGCGATTCGAAAAGAAAAATTGATGACGGAATAAGTGAGAAGTAATTTGACGCCGTGAAAAACGATCCGTGTGACAAGCACGCAAGGAAGGATCGTATATAAAGGACCAGCGTCACGAGCAGTCCTTTGTAATGGAGAAATACCGTCAGCCAGCTTGGAGAACCCTCGTGAAAGAGCGTAAGAAAAGCAAACCCTCTGCTCTGGCAGATGCTAGAGAATGTTATTCAAGAGTCTGACCTTTTTCAAATTCCGATTTCTGAAAGTTTCATGAAAATCACAAATTCCTTCACCCTATTTTTCCCCTCGAGTGGAATTCAATGGCTTGAAGCTTAAGACACATTGAATAGTCCATTGAATCATCGCGGGCTCAGGTTACGTGCTATCAGCTTTCCAGCAAATCCTGACGATCTGTCGCTGATGCGCGAGTGACACCCTCAATCAAACTTTGTCATGCGTTGAAATTCATAATGGAAAGTTTGCCAAGTAGGCGTCGCGTCTTACAAAGTTTTGGTTCGCGCCGCCGTGACTCGAGATAGCTCAGGAACTCATTACGACGATTAGTTTCATAAGGCTCATTCCGAATTCATTTCGTCGCTATTGCAAACAGTTCATGAGGTTTCTTAGAATACGGAACAATCTCTCGAGATAAGGGACACACTTTGTATAATCTGTTTCAGTCGACTTCTCAGAAGTTTAGTTGTATCCGGGAACAACTCTGAAAATCGATTCGCCAAGCAATTGCAGAGGAACCTCTGACCCTCATGAATTCTGCATTGGGCTAAATTCGATTGACCAACTTCGGTGGCAATGATTATTCTGCACAGACGGAGCCTCGATTTTGGAAACTTTGCAACAAATAAACGAGCACCCACGTTGCTACGTTACAAGGGTTATCCAAGTCTTTGCCGCAGACGCAAATTAACCTGGTGATTAGATTTCCCCGACTAAACCCATTTTGCGCAATGGATTCAAATGTCAAGTCAGACATGGAACATCAGTCGTTTGAGATTTTCCTCGGTCTCCTCCATGCCCACAACGATAGTTCTCTCCACTGAAGTCTGACAGTCTGCGACTCTCGTTAGATGATACAAAAATATCTTTTCTCAAATTGAAACTTTGTTGAGATGTATATTACAATCTGAAGTATCATGTTTCATTTGAAGGGCCTGAGTATAAGTCAAAACAAAACAGATTCTACCAATCGGTGCTCGTCGGCGATGTTCATCCATACCCCATAGTGAAAACGATTTTTTCAATTGGACCAAAATGACCACACAACATCAATACGTAATGAGAGTCGCTCGCATGCATCGCAACCTACATGCGCTGATTCTGCTAATTTCTTTCGTTGGAATTGGCACATCAAACTCTGTAGAATTCTAGCTTGAAAGTCTGTAAATTCTCTAGTGCCAGAAGAGGCAAACCAATTTTCACAAACTATCTCGAATCATTTTTCAAAATCCTTCACTTGACAACCTCGCGGGCTTACCCTGTAGTCGGAGCTCTACTCACGAATAAAACCCACCTCGATCGCGATCACCAACCAAACTACCAAGAGCCCAGACCTTACCTCTCTCGGACGCGAGCGATCCCTCGTCGCGCTCGTCGCTCTCGGTGCCCCGAAAATTCTGCTCGTCCTCGTCGTCGTCGTCGCTGCGATGGCTCTCCAGGTCGGCCGGATCTTCCAGCGGCACGAGCTCGTCCGGGCGCAGGGTGTACTCGTCCTCGGACTCGCTGGGCCGCAGCCGCGATATGATCCTCGTCCTCGCTGTGTCCGGCTGTTCCTTCGGTCTCGACTCTCCCTCACTTGAGTTGTCCTCGTCGAGAGCCAGGTGATCCCCTGCGGCCGCCGCCGAGGAGGTCGAGTTGATCCAGCGGCCGAGCTCCTTGGTTTTCTGCAGAATCCGGGCCACCTGGCTGTCCTCGATGCGTCGCTTGCGAGACAGCTGCTGCTCGTTTGCGATCGAGTTGTGAGGCTCGCCCGCGTCGCCACCTGCGCTCTCGTTATTACTGCGTCATGTGTGGCTGACCGAACGGTCGGGTGATTGAGGAAATTGCGATCGTGATTTATGAGATTTTACGGGCGGTGGGGCATAACGGCGCGAGGCTTTGATCAAATTTTGGTACCCGATCTCAAGAGTCTACGTGGGGTTGCCCGCAGAATTCCTCGGGAAGAAAATTCTACGTGGAATTTTCGCACTTTCCATCAAAAATTTTACGTGCAATTTTTACGGGGATTTTTACATTGGCTTTTTTTATCGGGTATTGTTGGGCTGTGTCACGTATATCAATGCACATTGGCTCAGCAAAGATTATGGCTTTGTCTCGGAAACACTCCCAACCGTTGAAGGGGAGTCGTCTGGCTAAGATCTATTCGATTTGGTTT
>JAPYYZ010011500.1:0-12736 GCA_030522705.1 Eretmocerus eremicus | reverse complement strand
CGACCGCTGCGTGCATCCGCGAGCAGCGG
Source organism: Eretmocerus eremicus (assembly GCA_030522705.1). Taxonomy (NCBI): domain Eukaryota; kingdom Metazoa; phylum Arthropoda; class Insecta; order Hymenoptera; family Aphelinidae; genus Eretmocerus; species Eretmocerus eremicus. The sequence continues at coordinate 12,707 of JAPYYZ010011500.1, read as the reverse complement.
CGTGTATCCGAACGAGTACCCACGAGCATACGCGTTCATCGAGCGATTATCCTCGTGACGAACCCCTCGAAAAGGCGTCTGGGATAGATGGGGATTAAGAATAAAATCTCACGCTTTCTCACTTGTACGAGCACTTGTTCGGACGGCTTACGTCCAAACTGAGGCTTGCATCGCCCCACTTCTTGGACAGAATACCAGAGGCACCCGAAGGATCTAATGTACCTCGAATCTCTCTTATCATATCCACCGCACAATATTTCGTAGACAGTGTTCGTAGAAAGACCCCAAAATTCTGGATCGGATCACTATATGGCGAAATCTTCCACGAGGAGTCTCTACCTAGAGCAGAGGTGGGCTAAAATCCATCTCTTCCTGGGTGAAAAATCACTCGCCAACGAACCTGGACCTGTATTCTATGTTATTAAGGCCTCAAAACTTTGGTGCATGCGCAGAGGCAGACTGCCTATTGAAAATCTTGACCCCTATCCCGTCCTCATGAGAAATACTACCTCTGTCAAGCTCAGCCCACTAAAAAAATGCTCTCTCCTAAGATTTGAAGCAGCCCGTTGATAACATCACGGCATTACTACACGACGTGATCAAAATGATTGAGGTGGATGAGCTAGCCTTTCCGCCAATTCTCGACGCAGAAAATTGTTACTCTTGGAATCAAGGAACTCGAAACCTTTAGGTAATAAGAATTGCGGTATGTTGATGGGACTGAGACACGCTGAGTCTGAAACTTACCTCTTTCCCCTTCGTTTCTCCTTTCTCGAACCATTCTACTGTCACACTATGCTGCTCTATATTGATTCCAGATACGATAGCAGAGTGGACTCGGCCTGGTAATGGGATTAGAACATTATATCAATCCAATCGTACAATTCAAAGATGTCTGTCAACACACGTGATGATAAGATAGGCTACGCTCATTTTGGGAGGATATTTTGCGTATGCGTGTGATGACATCGACGATGTCAAGAATCGCCAAGATATATCCTGTTGAAAGATGGTCAGAGATTCAACCAGAAAAGCCAACCACCTGGTTAAAAATTCAATCATGTGGTTGAAAGTTCAACCAGTGGTTGAGGAAGAACCTCACCCACGTGGGTTGATTTTCAACCAGGTGGTTGAATTTTTTACGGAGTAGTCGAACCAATCCTCATATCGGTGTTTGATAAATTGAGATCGGGAAGAGTAGAACTCGCTTAGCGCTCGGATTGCACCCAAGGTGGCCGGAGTAAGGATACAGTCTTTGGAGTCAACGAAAACGACAACTATAGACAATGTGGGATAGATCTTGGTGAGTCGCACATCCATTAGAATTGAACTTCTTCCCTCGGAGCGTTGATGCTTTGAATAAGAATCATAATCGACGAATCAGTCGCGCTAGGCGAGTTTCAATCCTCCGAGCCTCAATTGATCACGCAATAGAACTTCAGCAGCATAAAATGAGTCGTCCCAGACAGTTCCTTTCTGGACCGTCAATTCAACCATTGGTTAAAGATTCAATCAGTGGTTGAGTAAGATACTCCAATCATTGTCTGAACATTCAACCAAAGATTGAGTGAAAAACTCCAACCAGTGGTTCCGAATTCGACCAGTGGTTGCGAATTCGAACAGTGATTGCGAATCCAACCATTGGTTGGGAATTCGACCAAGTGAGTGGGAAATAACTTCAACCACTGGTTGAAGGAGATACTTCAACTGGTGGTTGAAGTTTTTGACCGAAATGTTGGACATTGTAGTGGAAGACTTCAATCTGGATGAGGGTTCAATGCAACCAGGTGGGAAAAAGGTCATCTACGGAGAGAGACTGAGTTGAAAACCCCCTCAAAGAATTGGGAGACAGATATGCGTCTTTCACTTGGAATGATCCTTGTCGTCGTACTATTCCCCTTTCTGCACCTACCATATGGAGTCTTGCAGAGAGTGCTCGAGATTTCAGAGCATGAGGCCTGGGAGAGTCGGGAGTTTGGGGACTCGTACAGGAGCGTAGTTTGATTTTCTGGAATTGAAAACCCTCGAATATGATTCAATTTGCAGGTTTCCGAATATGCAAAGTTCCAAGAACCACGATCCCGAATTGAGAGCTCTCTGAGAATCAAGTATTCGGGAAAGGTAAGTTGCGAGAAATAAATTTCCGAATCAAAAACATTTGAAAACTAGAAACTCGAGAAAGGTAAGTTCCGAGATTAAGATTCCGAAAAAAGTTCCGAAAATCCGAATCCCGAAAATAATATGTAAGAGTCTGAGGATATCTCTTTTTGAACTTGGTCATCCCGGATGCAATAATCGGCGATGATCTGCGATGTACGGGATATCCCTCTTGCTCTTGAACAGGAAGTCCCCCACCCTCTTGCCGTTGTTAGATATACTTCAACTCGATTTGAGAAACCGCAACCTGCTTCTGAGACCCGTCATCACGTCATGATTGAGTTGCCCATCGATGGGTTCAACATTGCGTGACGTCTCCGTGGATGTTCCGCGACAATCCGTCATAGGCCCCTTATTATTCTGATTCGTCGTCAATGATTTCTCCAGGAATTGCGTGGTATGAATGAAGGACCGAAATGACTGCTCGAAGTTGGAGCTACCAAGATTCTTCTATGTCTCGTTTATAGTACCTCGCAATGCGGTTTTTGGTCGGACGTTGACGAAGCTCTTTCAAACTGCAACAAACCATTTGATCCCCTTATTGTGAGGGGTGATTTGAATATCAACTGGGATACCTCGAGCTCAAGGCAAATAATTCTTAGTAGCTCTTCGAAAATATTTGAGCTAGGGAGATTATCCTTCTGCTCTACACGTCACAACGGTAATACGACAATTGACTACTTGTGTACCTCTGATCTCGAGAAAGTCTCATGGTTTGATCGGGAATGCCACCCCGAAAATTCAAAGCACGATGTCCTCTTAGCCAGTTCAATTACAGTTACAATTACGTTTCTTAGTTCAAATTAATGCCCCTACGCTTGTCTCATGTCACTCTGACCGGAATTTCGACTTGGAAACTTTCCTAGCAGACCTTGCCTGTATCGAATGGGATTTGATCCACAGTATAGGAAGCTTGAACGAGAGAGTCGAATTCTTCACATGCAAACTGCGAGATGCGTATGATAGACATGCTCCCTATGTGACATTCCCATCTAAGAAGGACGATACTCCATGAATGACTTCAGACATCGAGAATTTGATTAGAGCCCGGAACAGGGCTTGGCGTATCTGTAAGACTTTAAATCTCCCGCCAGACCATCAGGCGTACAATGAGTTACGTAATCTTGTACGGAAGATATATGATCGTACTTGAAGAACGAGATTTCCCCTGACCGGGGCCCGGGGGATCCTTCGAAATGCATGAAAAAGCTAGGACTAGGACAGCACAAGGAAGACGTCCATCTTTCTCATTGATTTCGATGCACTCAATCAACAATTTGTCACAGAATACTCGGGTGTCTTGCAGCTCGAACTGCGCGACCTATGAGTCGTATCCGAGATACAGAAGAGCGTGCATCCGCTCTTAAACCTCCACACGCCTAGACAACACCGAATGCAGTTCTATAGGGATTTGTGGAGTCGCCAGCTCGCTGTTATGCTCTCTGCTTTCAGGATTTGGACACTGTCACAGAATACTCGGGTGTCTTGCAGCTCAGACTGCGCGACCTATGAGTCGTATCCGAGATACAGAAGAGCGTGCATCCGCTCTTGAACCTCCACACGCCTAAACCACACCGAATGCAGTTCTATAGGGATTTGTGGAGTCGCCAGCTCGCTGTTATGCTCTCTGCACTCAGGAATGTGGACAGATACGACCATATATATGAGTGGTATGTCATAGAGTGTCTCAGCGTTGGGCAGCTCGAACTTCTCAACCTACGAGGCTATGACACCTACGAGATATCGCATTAGATTCAAAGGAACCAGTGTTCACACTCTGACGTCCTCTCCTCTTGACTGCTCGCAATGCAGTGTCACAAGGGAGCTTCGGTTACGCCCATTTCGCAACTGATGCTCCTTGAATCCGCGGTTCCTAGTTTTTGAGGCATTAGCAGAGCTGATATCCTCCGGGAAAAGAAAAGCGAAAGAATCAATGAATGTATTCTTGTATGATTTTAGTACTCGATAAACTCATTGGGTGAAATCAACAGATTATCTCGTAGTGAATTGTGTGACGTGGTATTTTACTTCACGCTCAAACTATTTATTTTCAAAGGACGCCGACCAAATCTCACCGATACACGCGCAAAGTCTGGCGTCACGGCTCGATATGCTGCCTCTCGTTCACCTACCTTGGGCGCCTGAAAAGTCAAAGGTGGGGTGGGGGAAAGATTCTACTAATTCCAATAAAAAGACTCTGCGGTATTTTTCAATTAACGGCGCCACTCTATTCTGGAAAGGTTTCTTCTGCGCGGACGGTACAGCAATTTATATATCACCCATTTACGGCGTCACAATTTCTATTGCGGCTCTGTAGATTCACACAAAAATACATGTACATCAACTCACAATCACGCATATCGCGTACGACGTGGCCCTCTTTTACATGAGGTGATTACTTGCAAAAACACTCCTGTTAAATCGCGTCAAGGGCGCCATCACTCGCGAGTATTATTCATTGAAGGCGTCTCACAACTCGAATTCATCCCGAGCTCTCCCCAGAATGGCCGACTACGGAAGCCCAACGAACACGATGCTCCGATTCGATCCAAGATGGCCTGGCGTCTCTCTTTCTCTCGTTCGCGCGGCGGATCGGCACACCAGGTGCACCTCGCTGGTTGCCTCAACGATGACTTTATGCGACCTCCGAATCGCGTAATAACTCGCAACGCAATGGCTCACTCCGAGGGATAAGACTCCTCATGCACGCACTATCATCCGCGATCCGTTTTTACTTGGCGTCCCTCACGAGTTATGGCGTCTCATCTCGTACTGGCGTCTCACGCGGCGCGGCTAGAGATCTTCAGGGGTGACTCTCTCGCACTATACACTGGCCACGGCAGACACGGCACCGATGCCCCCTGGAGTCCGAAGGCGCCCTGGGCTCGACGATGCCCGACCGACACGCGCACGAGGCTCACTCGACGATGCGCGGCAAGAGGCAAATTATTATAGAGACAGCCACTCACCGTTTTGTGCAGACATCTTCGTGAGAACTGGCGTCCTCGAAGATACTTCTCCTTAACTTCTGGCGTCAATCTTTGGTGTCGCACAGACTCCTGGCGGCACCGTGCACGTAGCTCCGATTTGGTGAAAATGCACGAGGCGAGGGTACGTGCGCTCTGCTCAGCGTCAGATACACAAGTGGCGAAATGTCTGTCGGCTCCTCATCCGCCCGCATCGTCTTTGTCTATCTGCCCTGGCGCCTCTGATTGGCCAGTGCAGGTTTCCGGCCGGCCTACTACCTTGCTGTGGCGTCTGCTGCGCGCGACATTTCGAATAATCAAGCCGTCAAGGCCGACGAAGACTAAGACTGCTCTCGAAAATTGCTGCGAGGCACCCACTACCTGTATTCACGGCCCTGGCGCTTGTCCCCCCTCTGCTGGGCGCGTGCCTCCACCAGGCGTGGTCTCTATCCCTCCTACGCGGCTCCTATCGCCGCGGTGGAGGCTCCGCGCAGCTGGCATTCATCGGCGCCACAGTATTCTTCCCCGAATGCTGGAGGCGTCCATCCTTGTTCTCGGCGCCTTGGTATACCTATATATACATAGGCATACCCATATCGCTCCATTGGCGCCGTCTGCTATTGCCCATTGTGCCCCGATACCCATTTTGCCCCATCGGAGCATCTTGCATTTTTTCGGCGCCTTGGTAATATATACAGGGTGTTCCACCTCAGATTGGACGGAATGCAGGATCATGTAGGAGATGATATTGGGATCAAATCATTTCATGGCCGCGATTGTCTATGATTGATAACCGCGGAGTTATCAATCATAGAAGATGAGCCAATCAGGTGCGAGCATCCACGCGAGAAAAGTAAGCGTGGCCTACTTTTCTCGCGTAGATGCAAGCACCAGATTTGCACACTCTGATTGGTTAAAAAATGAATTGCACTTGAAAACTGGATATCTCCCACAAGCCTTCAGTCCCGTTCCAAAAGGCTGACGTGGGCGGAGCTTAAATTCGAATGCGGGTCAGGTAACGATTGCCATCAAGTCATTAGGGCCACTTCTCGGCCGCGACCCTCATAAACCTGGCATTGTTACTGTTTTACTGCAGCCTCGACAAAAAACGAGGAATCGATTCAAGGAGATATTTCGATCGTATCCTGGATGCACGGATAGGACGTAAAAGGACACACAAAACGGTCTTTGGATCGCGAAAATCGGATGACATTTGATGTAATCACTATCATTTTGATATGCCCCTCATACTTGATATCGGTACTCAATGTTAACCGATTTTTGCGATTCAAAGACTGTATTGTGCGTCCTTTTACGTCCTATCCATGCATCTGGGATACGATTGACTCATCAGCGTGAATCAATTTCTCATTTTTTGTCGAGGCTGCACTAAAACAGAAACGATGCCAGGTTTATGAGGTTCGTGGCCGAGACGCGGCCCTATGACTTGATGGCACTCGTTACCTGCCCCGCGTTCGAATTTGGGCTCCGCCCACGTCAGCCCTTTTGCACGGGACTGAAGCCTTGTAGGAGATATCCAGTTTTCAAATGCGATACATTTTTTAACCAATCAGAGTGTTTTCTCGCGTGGATGCTCGCACCTGATTGGCTCATCTTCTATGATTGATAACTCCGCGGTTATCAATCATAGACAATCGCGGCCATGAGATGATTTGATACCAATATCATCCCCTACATGATCCTGCATCCCGTCCAATCTGAGGTGGAATACCCTGTATACATAGGCACACCCATATCGCTCGATGCGTGCATTCTACGACGTCTCTTGGCGCCTGTACATCCATTTCGCTCCATCTTGGCATATTGCACGCTCTCAGCGCCGTGACATACCTATATATGTGTAGGTATGCCCATATTGCCCCATTTGTGCATTCTGCTACGTCTCTTGGCGCCTGTATATCCATTGTGCCCCACCTTGGCGTCGTGCATACTTTCGACGCCGCGGCATACCTATATATGTATAGGTATACCCGTATCACCCTATATGCATATCCTATACCACCCCAGCGCCTCGAGGCAGACGTCCAGGTGCCCGTCGTCTGCTGGCGCTGCCCTGGCGTCGAATTCGGCTCACCCGGAGCAGCGTTTGAGCTGGCCGCCTGATTTTGCGCGGGCCAGGTTGCGCGGCGACAGCGTCAGTCGTCTGCTCGCCGGGTGCGCGTATTGTCGGCGTCTCCTCATTCTGCTGTCGCCCGAGCCGATTTTTGAGTGCTATTGCACCCTGATCCCGTTAGGAACGCGTCGTGATCGTGTGCAGCCCGGCCGAGCACTCGGGAGTGCGGGTGTGCGTGTGTGCGCGGGTGTGACCACGGTGTCCCGGGCGCGAGAACGAGGCGCTCGCTCCTAACCTCGCGCGTGTGGTGTTGTGCCGTGCTGAGTAGGCCGCGGAGCTGTGCACCGAAGGCACGGCACGCGCGGATCGCGACGATACCCCATGCTCCTGCCCCGGAGGCGCGAGGTTGACGTGCGTCATCTCCACGCACTCTACTCCTCGCGCCCGCGCGATGCCCCGTGCGCTCGGCGCCCTTGCAGACTCGTGCCGTTGCCCCGGTGCTGGCGGCCGCTTCTATGTTGCCGGCGTCCGGCTTCCTGGCCTCCCACGCGGATCGGCACCTCGGGAAGAACGTTGATGGATTAGTTTGCGTCTCCTTGAGGTGGCCGATCCGAGATTGAGGTGAGAGTCTTCACGCGCCCTCATCGGCTGCGACGGGATACTCGTCGCAATTGGAAGTTCAGATATGAATGCAGTTGAACTAAGTGAGAGAATCTGAATGATTTTAAATAGACTTCGTCTCAGAATTGTACTGTCAAAAATTCTTTGAAGTGACCCTCTGTCTCATAACTATAAGTCACCTCAATATTTCGATTATGGGGTCGAATAGAATTATTCCTCCTTGTATGTCACTTGGATATCATTTTATTCACCTTTTCAATGATTACACGCTCACGCTTTCCTCGATAGAAGATTCTACACGTTCAAAACCCGCAATCGTATATGATTTGAGACACCGGTATTTTTGAAGAACTCATTCTGGGAGAGCGGTCCTACTCGGAGGGAAACTCGGATGAAACTGAAGAAAAGCGACCACGACGATGAATACCACGACGACTACCTCGAGACATTGCGGGACTCACTCTATATACCCTTTTTTGAGGTCAGGAGCATGTTCATGGGTGGGACGTGAATGCTTTTGACTTTCGACGAAACTATTCCCATTGCGGATGGCTTCTCGGAGTATTAGGAAGTGCATGAGCGCCTCGAAGAGGCAACGGGCTGCGGTCAATTTATTTGACAGTGATTTTCCGTAGTCAAGGCCCGAATCTTCCGACATGGATGTTAATCACCCTTCATTTCTATCCAGTACGTGGACGTACTACGTGGTTTGTCCGCCGTTGCGTCATCCGCTATTTGGGCTATCCGTGAGTGAATCATGCGCTTGGGTCACTGCGTAGTACTTGAGAGGATGGATATGCAAAGTAGGGAGTGGCGTATGGTATCAAGTGAGAATCAGGGACACGCTCCACCTGTCGGTTGAATATATTCAAAATTGTGTAATCATACGAGTGCGTAACATTGTTGGCGCGGGCCCGTAACAGTTCTTATGTATGAGAGTCTCAGGATCTTTCCCATAGAATATGTCTGGGGAGAACTGTGCCCATGTGTTATTGATGAAGTACATAGAAGGCATAATACGATTACAGGATACTTTAGTTCCAGTACGAATGAGGACTCTCGTTCTTGGTGACAAGAAGTATTCTCCCTTTCCCCGGTACACAGGCAATCGTCGATAACATTCTTCCGTAGATCGTAATATTACTGCTGTCTTTACGCATTTCACTAGGTGAATGACTTCACCGGCTAAGACTGCCATATAGCCTGGGGCATTCATGAGTCGATAGGCAAATTCGTCTGGAGCTTGCGTTCCTATGGCTAGAACGTTGTTTAGGATTTTCCTCTCCAATTCACACTCGTGGCGTAGTAATCATAGTATAAACGTGATATTTGTCTTCGGATATGTTTTTTCACATACACAAATTTCGAATTCATGTACGAAAATGAATCTACATTGTCTAGGGCGACATCTTCTGTTTTACAAAAAACAAGGTTTCCTTGTTCTTCTAAGACAAATAGCCTTGGATGTTCATGCCTGATGAACCTCTATCCACAGACTGATTCCTCTGAGGTAGTTGACAATGCAAAAGTGACATCCTCTGATTCTAAGATGTATGTGACCTTATTCCTTTCTTCAGTTTCTATTGTTTCATTAACGTATCCATAGTATAGACTGGAATATCTATTCAATTCACAAGAATCTAATGGAAATGGGTCCCAGAATGCATGTCCTTGCAGTTGATCGAAGCATGTTTCGTCAGAAAATTGGCAAACGGCTCCAGTTTTCATGTGAATCTTGTTCGTTTCGATATCTATGGTCGCTTTATACCCTTGTAGAAGAATTTTGGCATGCCCCGCTACAACTGTTTTATCCCAGTTTCCATATTGATCACTGTAATGGGCTCCCACGCAGTCCCCATCTGATGATGCGTTGCCAGCAAGGGATATAGGGCGACTGGTAAATGCATTTCGTGGCAGGTTACCCAATTCTGAATTTCGCATGTGAATTGTTCGTAAATAATGGAGACGTTCACATTCTTCCTCAGTCACATTCTCATAATAGGTCAATTCTCCGTTTTCCATTCTAGACGACCATGGCATTGTGCCACAATGAGTTACTTGTCTGAAGATTCTCACGCTGCATGCTAGAACTGTGGTCGACCCAAATTCGTTTAGTTGAAGGACGTTTACTTGTACAGTCGAGATATTCAACTCAGGTGGTTCTATGTCACAATCGTCAACCTCAACAAGAGATATCGTTGTTGAATTTATTAATTCTTCTCCACAGTCGTACCCAACAAGATGTGATCCTCAACATCTTACCTATAGTGCGTTGGTAGACTGTTCAAGTAACGGGTCTTCAATATCATTAACATTCATTCGCTCAGTTTCGTCACAACCTTTGTCCATTCTCTCATGTTTTGTGTCGACCTTTATATCAATTACTAGGTTTCGAGGATAATCATAGTCAATTCGATTTATGTTTTGAGCTGGTGAATCATTGAGGATAATCTTTTCGGACGGAGTGATCTGATCCGTAGGTTCGGTAACGCATTGAATTGGCTCTATTTGACTCGTACTATTCCTGGGAAGGTTTGATCTACATAGTCTTAACCAGTACGTGAAGATTATTACGCTAACCCCTAGACATATTGTCAGTGATATAGTGGTTACAGACACTAGAACTAACTTGAGAAGAGCATTTTTCTCGTTTTTTTCTCTAGTTATGACAGTTGTTTGCTTTTGAAAGTTCCATAAGGATCGTGAGCCAAAAGGTCGATTTTGATACTTGGAATTTTGTAGTTCTGTATACAGTCGCGTCTGAGTTTCTTGTGACACTAGTGTCTTAATATCTAAATGAACATCTGGTATGATAACCTCTTTATATTGATTCTGTGATGCAATCGGTGAGTCTGAATGATACTTGTCAGAGGTGGCTTGACAATCCTGATTCAGTTGTAGCAACCCAGCTCCGCTCAGCGTTAATAGTCCCGTTCTATTACTATTCTTGCAATTAGCTGTGAGAATATCGGTAGATGGTATTGAGTAAATTCAATTGTACTCTGAATTAGTAGTTGAAAAAGAGGGAGAAACACTGGCACTCATCTCAATATTACATTGGTGGAACACTGTTTCTTGAGTCTCTTTCAGTGAAAGTTATTCGCATAATGTATCGTGCCTATCTGTATATGATGGTAAAATCGGAAAGCAAGAAACAGAGTTCTCAGAAGTCTCACATTCTTCATATTCCCTCAGGCTCATGGGATAGTAACAATCATTCCGTTCAATCGCGATAAGTTCGGGTTAAGATTTGACGTAAAAAGTTATTCGTTGCTGGTTGATGTGCTGTATTGACGGGAGTGAGTGAATTTCATACAAGTCGAACCGTGCAGGCGATAGTAAGGGTACGTTAAATTCAAAAATGAGATAGGATTTTACAATTCTAATCTCTACTGACATGAATTGAACAATTCATTCAACTGTGCTGTATCAGGTAAGATTGGGGATTCATTTGGCTTAGCTGAATGGCCAATATGATCGATAATTCCTGTCATCTGTTCGTCTGATATCAACGAGAAATGCCACTCCCAATTTCTGAGGCTAGCAATAAGTCCTAACAATTCCTCACACATATTGTTGTATATAGCCAACCTCTCGTGGATTTTATTCGACATCTGTTGAGTGATGAGGGTGTAATTTTGTTTCAAATCTTTGTTGGGATGATCCATTGAATTTCTGAGTTCTATAAATAATCTTTCTGTTTCGTCGTGGTTTGCGGAGAGTTTTTCCATGTAGTTCCTGAGATGACAATTTGCGATTATTGTTCGATCATGATCTAAGTATAAAGAATTTCCTTTTGATTCAAACATTTCTTCGACTTTTGATAATTTGTTGGTTTTCTTCCCATTTGACATATTATTTGAAATTTTCTCCAAGCTTGTATGAACATTACGCATAAAACCGTCATTTCTCTTTATCTTTGGAGTTAACTCTCTCACTTTATTCATATTATAGATACACGTTCGGATATTACTGGGACATCTGTCAATAATGAGATCAACTGTGATGTTATATAAATCTACAGCTTCTAGCATATTTTTTAGGTTCATAACTACGGCTATTCTTCAGTTGCTTTCGAAAAATCGGAGGTCATGGAGCCGTTGATAGTATACACCCGGGTTATGGTTGAGGCGGTGTAACTTATACTCTGATTTGCATTCAATCATCCGAATCAATGGGACCGTCAATAGAATAGCCGCAGTGATTCTCATCTCTGTTCTTCTATATAAATTGGGGTCTGAAATAGAGACGAAATTTCTCAGTAATCGTTGTTCTCAATCTGAGTCCAAGAAATATTCAATCTTTCAATGACGGGTACTGGTAGGATTGTTTTAAGGCAAGGCCGGAGTACGCCGCCATGTTGAGAAAGCCCTGAGGCTGTACGGTGGCTCCACTGCGATCTGTGGGTATCGAGATGTTGAAGCACGAGATCAACAGATGGCGCCACCGTGATAGTTTTGTTCCACTCAATTAATTGTATCGATGCGCGGATACGAGCAGGTGTGTGTGCGGTCCGTTTAGTGTAGGCGGAGAATGGGCGTAAATAACTTTTCGGATCATCGCTCTACCCGACAAATGCGATATGAGGTGAAAGGCCGCGCCGAAATAGCTCAGCGGAGGCAGCCTCGAGCAAACTCGCGAAATCATAACGTGTACGGGAATCAATCGCCGGAGCTCGTCATGTGTCTTTCTCTATGACGATTTGTTTTGATTGCGAACTCAACCCATTCGCCGACGCAAGGGTCAATGCCACTATTCCGCCGTTTTCTGATGGTTTCGTCTGTATTCTAAGAATACTTGTGCCACGCAAGAACGCTCTCAAGTTTGGTATGCCGTATGCATTCAAACCTTGTTGCTCGGCGCAGCGTTTGAGGTTATATCATTGCGAT
>JAPYYZ010011495.1:0-14126 GCA_030522705.1 Eretmocerus eremicus | reverse complement strand
CAAAAATTCTAACGGATTTGGATTCAGCGACCCAAAATCCTTATAGTGCACCTGGTCTGGTTCAATTGTCCAGCCCGAAAATGATTTGTGGTCCTGTGTTATCAATCAAGTGGCGATGTTTGCACTCGCCGCACCACCTCACCTCTCTCGTTTCTGACTTTTTCACGCCAACACAAACAAGAATAGCGTATTTTTGATGCTTGCAAAGATTCTGTTGACTGTATTTTCCACTGGTATACTCTGTACTATTTTACTGCTGTACTACAGCTCACTCTTCTGATTCCAGCTGGAAAGTATTGCACATATGACTGACGTAGGGCAGCTTTAAGAAACAGTGGCCGAGATTTGTGGAGAGCGGGAAAATTCCGTAGCATCACAAGCATGTGGGAATGTTTATATGAATGGACAATTTCGGTACAGTCTCAGACCATCTTTGGTTCAGCAAAATACCTTCCCGACTTCGGAACACTTTCATGGCGACTATTATGCCTCTTCACATAATTACAGTGATAAAATCAGGCAATTTGCATTGACTCAGATGAACCGTCATCAGCCTCATCAAATCATGGAGCCTCCGATAGTTCGATCGGTACATGAGCCGAACAATCCTACAACTCAACTCGAACTTTTGCAAACAGTAAAAGAGAATATATGGCAACCTATGGAGAATTTTCAGAGTTCGTCGATTGCTCAACATTGCAGCAACAGTGTAAACTTCGCTCAAGTCCATATGATACACCAGAATCTTTCAAATAATTCGGGAGTTTTACAAAACTTACCGATGCATCAGCAGGATAGCAATCCTGAACTCTTCAAGCGTAGTCAAGAAATTCCTCAAATATTGGACAGTTCGCTAATGAGCGATTCTGTATTAGCACCTAAGCTAGAGAGCTGCGGCATTCGAGCAGAACAGATTGATCCAGGGATCGCATCACACAGCTTGAGCAGCCGGCACAGTTCATTGCTGGAACGCTCTTATAGTGACGAAGAACAACTCCTTCATCGTGAATATAGTTCCATGGACACTCGCACACCAGCCGTGCGGCGTGAACATCCAGATCGTGCGTTTGAAATGTTCCAAGAATACGAAAAATATGTAACTGAGGAGAGTCAGAGAGAGCGATGTGCGGATCCCAAACAGTTAAGGCACATTTCTTGACAACTTTCTTATTGTAACAACGTCTCAGTTGTTCTTCTAAAAGATTAAGCGTCACAGTCTTCCCAGTTCCGGCATTGCCAGTTAGAAAGATTTTTACACGTTCCGAGCTACCATTCATTTGTCGCTGAACACTTTCAGTTACGTGGACTATGAATGAACGCTGGCCCATATTCAACGCACGCATGCCTTGTTCAAAAGTTGCTTCATCCATATTCTGATCTGGAACATCCTCTTCGATTTCATCGGACGGCAGATCAATAGGATTTTGTAAAATGTCAAATGCATGAATTTGATTGAACGCGTTTTCTAATTGCTGATCACGCTTACGATATTGTTTCATGAAATTGTTCATGATATTGAGATACTCTTCACGGGCTAAAAAAGCATCTTTGGCCGATTCGAAACCGTCAAGTCATTCGTCCTCAGTACGGAATGGAGTATATTGCAAAAGCAAACTATAGAAATGATTTTCAGCATTTTCTGAAATTTTGAAATTCGGAACGCGTACCACAGCTGGTCGGGGGCGTTTAGTCATTTTTTGACCATTAAGCAAGCGGATAATTTCTCTTGTCCCCGTGGCATCATGCTCTCCAAAATCATCGACAGGCTCGCCTTCTATGTCAATTTGTTTATCGTAGATAGGTTCGAAATTCATGGCATATTCTTATAAACACATATTCTCAAAATTGTAAACAGGATGATAAGTTGGTCTATTTTCGTACCGGTCGAATATGTTACAACATAATCCAATCGCTTCATTGTTCGAGTCGAATTTTAACAATCTAAATCGTTCATTGGGCTTCCTCGTATTGAGAAATATGGATTTCCGAGAACTGCAGCGAAGAGGCAAATGGCACAATCGGAATGCACACTCACAAGCTGAAACTTGTCGTTGTTGTAAAATTTTCATGCAAACTTTGAAAAGTTTACGAGAAATGTCTGAATCCTCTTTACGGATTTTCTTGATAGCTTCCGCGATATCCGGATTTAGAGCAGTTGGTTCCCCTTTAACTAGATATTTGCAAATGTAATAAGCGATAGCCTCGTTCGACCCACAAGGTTGTATGTCCATATTGCCTTGCCACATTATTAATAGTTTTTTATTATAATTATTGATCCAACGTTCGTTTTTCCGACGCTTCAACATACAAATGCGACCACCAGTACGAAGAAATTCATCGGAAGAATGCGCAACAATACGAGTTCGAGGACACTCTTCGCGGGGAAAATGAAATCTACAAGGGGTATTGTTTTTTTTACACGTTTCAGTGTGTTTATGAATTTGACATTTTGTAACGAAATGATATAGGTCCGTGTTTTCGGGTGGCAAAGAACAGGTTATCACATTATCTAACATACAAATACCCTCGTCGGTATCAAAATCAGGATAATCTTTTAGCCATATGACCATGTGCAAATGTGGACTACCACGATTTTGGAACTCTACTCGCCACCAGAAATCAACGAGTTCGGATTGAAAGATAGAAGGGTCATTCCTCAAACGCTTAATTAAAGCATGAACATGAACCATAAAATGTCTAGAAAGAGTCACAGGATAATGTTCTATAAGCCGCTGTGTTTCATTAAGATCTATGGTGGCGGGATCTACATGACATCGTCCATCAGCAATTAATAGAGCTTTTCTCATATCCAACCAATTGAGGTCATTGCAGCTGAAAGTGGCAAAAAAATGTGGTTCCCCGAGAATTCGGATCGCAGCGAGTAGCTCGTACAAAGATCGTGTCCAATACGTTGCGGAACCGCGCAAATTTTGGAGATACAAATGAACATCGTCAACCATGCCGTTAGGTCCTTGAATTTTTTTACCACAAGCCGCTATATTTTGTTTTATCCGTTTGTATTCGTACGTTGATAATGCATAAAATAAGTAATCGTTGCGAGTAAATCTCGAATCACTGCTCAAAATCCGAGTTTGAAAGTAATCTAGAGCAGTGATAGGCACAGAACGAGAAGATTCGTTGAGACCATTTTTCCCGTAAGGAAACATATGATACCAAGCAAACTCTTCAGCTCGTGCTTCATGATCTGCGTTTACAAGACTATCTTTTGTTTTTCTCACAATTTTGTTGCCATTATTAGAAATCTGTAGTACATCTTCGACGTCAGGTTGATCGACATCATTAAGATGAACGAGGGAAGTGTGAATAGGGATATACGACGTATCGAGTGTGGTACCACGTGGGTTTTCACGGATAACATGAGAGGTAGAATTACGGATATCGCAATTATTTGGAGACTTCGGATGCTTGGAACATGAATGTAAGGAATCACATAGAACTTTCGCACAAGGAACCATACCATGACCAGTCAGACGGGGTTCGACGAAATCTTGGTTAGTCGATTGGTCTACTACAACCATTTCGTCAGGTTCGATAAATGACCTTTGTGACGTTACATTGCCATTAATAAGATGTTGAGTTCGAGATAGCTCATGTATATCGATGCTGTGAAGGTCATAAATCGAATCAGATCCTCCAAATTTTTGTCGACATATATTATATAAAGCTGAAAGCGAATCACATTCTATCAGGCATGCTCTTCCGTTATCGTTTGTAGTCAATCCACGTATGTCACATGAATGAGAATCAAACAGATAATAACGATCATTATGGAGTATCAAACCATATGCATAACCTCTGTTGATTATGATTCCGTTTTGGTGATTGGTGAACAACAGGCTCATGGAATCAAGTAATGGACGACCCAGAGAGTTGTCATTGGATGATATGGTGAGAGTACCAAAGAGATCGGTGTCGTCTCCATATGTTATAGTGAAATCCCTATTAAATAATGTTAATGAATCTTTGATAACATCGAAGTTACGTATTTGGAGAAAACCATCCGAGGAGAATGGATACTTTGATGTCGATGAAAGATTGTGTATATAGGAGTACAGGGAGTCGCCTACTTGCATTGTATCGTCTAATATGTTTGTAGACCAGTTATTAATCGGTAGTATGTGCGCTCTGACAAGACAAGATAATGCCATTGCACAACACTGTACACCTGCAAAACCTGATGTGAATATTGCCTGATTACCTTGATGAAAGGTTGCACGGATAATTCGTGTTTCATGATTAATTAGCAAATACTCAGATGCAACAGAAATATGATTGTTGCATTTCGAGTGTATAATATGCTGATTCATAAGAATCGATTGATTGTTGACCAAACATGGGCATAATGGATAATTGGGTACTTCACGTAATTGATCATGAACTGAGGTAGTATTGTTAGCAGTTGGATCCAAATTTAGAACATTCACGATATGTATGAAAAATAATGAAGATTTAACACAAAATGCTCGCTTACAGATTCTTTCTAATTCAGATATTGAATCACAACATATAACGCAAGCTTTGCCTGACGTGGATCGAGCTTTGCTACCTTTAGGCCCACATGACCGGGGATCCGTGAAAAAATATTGATGTGCGTCATACATGATACCCACGAAATGTTGCTCGACACACATAACGGCTGCTTGAAAGCGCTCGAATATTTTGCTTAGAGCGACTTTCAATTGAACATAAGGTTCCTTCTTACTTCGATAATCTTGTAAGTAACCTACGAAATCAGGTACAATCTCGAATATGAGCGAGAAATTTAATCCGAACATAAATATTTCATCTCTGAAATGGGCAATATTAGACATTTGTAAATGAGAATTTTGAGGTGCAGGAAGATTCCGATCGCGTATAGATTCGCGTATGTATGAATATAACTTGTCACCAGCGAGCAGATTAAAATCCAATTCACATACAGACCAAAGTTTAGGGGGAACGATTACGGATTTGATAATATGAGCCAAGGCTATGGGTAGACTTTGAAATCCGGAATATTCGTGTGCAAATGCATCGTGATCTGTGTAATTCCACGAAGCTCGCAGAATTTTTGACGATGCGTTTATTTTCTTGTAAAAATCATTTTCAGTTTCAGGATCGGGTACTTGGGGGTTGGGTGGAGGTTCGAAGATACGGACCATGGGTTGAGTCGCTAGATCTACATGACGATCGATTACGACATCTTTGTATAGTTCATTATTGGCTACCAGCCATTGAAGCGCTTCGTATACAAAATCACGACGCACCTGAAATTCTCGAACAATATTAAGGTTTTCCAATTCCTCAGTCACAAAAACTATTCCGGCACTGCTGGGCGAGCGTGGCAGCATTTGTGGTAATTGTTCTGTGACTTCGAAAATGTCACAGGCAAATAAAATTGAATGGCCCTTGAAACCATATTGTCCAAATCGTCCTTTAAATTTTATGATTTTGACAAATGGAATCATGCGCGAGAGAAGCCGTTGTTCAGCTTCAGATAGTCGGGCAAGAACTTCGGGAATCGGACCTGGATCAAGGCTATTCCAATAGGCACGTGACGGCGCTGTGGTTTTGGAGCTGTTTAGATGTGCATTGCACCTGTTGCACACTGATATGGAACTTTTTCCAGATAAAGATTTGGGTAGATAGGAACGAGACGTGACCTTGCTCATAGATATTTGAAATTTGTAAGACATTTTGAGGCAAATTTCGCATGAATATTGCGCAAATTGATTTATACTTGTGTTGTAGTAAGTTAAATGCCTATATTCTTCATGTTCATCTATAGTATTAATGAAATTGGTAGGTGCAGGAATTTGAGATACGTTAGCAATGTGGTGATGTGCAGCATCATGATTGCGAGTCGAAAGCGCAAATGAAATGGGAGCAGTCATTATAATGCGATAATTGTCAACTGTTGCTCTTGATAATGGTAAAGAACCGAATCTAGCCTTGATATCGATTTATTTATCCCGGGGACAGCAAGCAGTGCTATCCGCAAAAGCTGTATGAGTTTTTGATTTCTTTGAATCATATGGAAATATATCGTCATTAGGTGCATTCTTATCAAGACGTAAGACATTGTCAACATCTGATAGAACCAATGAATCGGGCTGATTGATAATATCTATGAAAAACATTGCAGTTGTATCATTACGATTATCGGGTACAGAATGAGGACGACAATGAGACGTGGATTCTTGCAATGAGGTGAATGATTGTTCAATTTCTTCTGGGCTTATCGAAAATTGTGTGAAATTATTGTAACTAACAACGTCCGAAAAATTTTGCATTGTAGGTAATGAATATGAGTTTAATTTCTTTATTCGGCGTTTATGTGTCGTTAGATATGTCCGATAATATGTTTGGTTTTCAACTAGGATTTCTGCGCGATGTTGTTTTGTCTCGGAAGTTTGCTCACGGCGTTTAAGAATTCGCACTTGTTCTAATCTTTTTTGCTTAACAATCTTCATTATTAAATGTTCCTCGGCTACTTTCAAAATTGCAACATATGCATCACTCCCGGTGCATGAATTTCATCTGTTATATGGGTGATGCTAGGAGGAATATACAAATATGTAACTGAATATATGAAAATGTTGCCGAGATTTTAATTCATGTGATCGTTACGTTCGAAATTAATATAATATTCAAGTAGACCGAGAAAATAATGTATTAAACATCAACTTCAGTATGACTTTATATTGTGATTTAGTTGTATTACCCAAAATTATTTATGAGTCCTTGAAACACGGCGAGTCAATGAGCATTGCTCTTTGTTTGCTCACTGGAAACGTACATACCATAATAAGTTAGTTAGGAAAATAGTCCTTGTATACATGAGAAATGAAATTATTTAAAAACTTACGATTTTATGGCCTTGACGATATTTCTATTTCGAAATGATTTTCAGTCTAATAGGATGAGAAGGGAAACTGAAATTAATAAGAATATGAATTAAATCATATCAGTCAAAAATGAATAAAGATTTGATGTTAATATGATAAATTAATACATCGTGGTTGAGCTGATATTGTGCTTGGCCAGCGTCACGTACACAGTGGGAAAGACGTAAATAATTGTACTTGCTTATTATTTCAAAATTTCTCGTATAAGCAATTGAACAACGTGCCAATTGGGCTTTCAAATACGTAATTATAATAGGAAATCTGTCACATCTCACAGCCCGTTGTTTGGATATTTGAAATAAAAAGAAACTTAGATTTTGTTCAAAATTCAAAAAATTTTTGGGGTATAAAATATGTTAACGATGCGAAATTATTTCAAATAATGAGTATTGCTACAAATGTAATGTATGTTTGTTGCAAGTCGGAATTGAATGATATGTATTTTCATCTTACGGAGTCATCTTACACAGAGGTGTAAAGTAATTTTGGAGCATTACACGAAAAATCATTTGTGAGAATTTCTCTGAAGTACATTCACTCATGTCTGTTGAAAAGTCATTGACTAGAGCAGTTTTGAAATATGATTCAATTGGATGTTAGCGTATATCCTGCATTTTACAGAAAAATGGATTTCAAGAAACCTTCATTAGAGCGCTAGCATCAAAATACGAGCGGATACGACCTTAAGCCTTGTGCGGTTAACTAACTGTTGTGTTGAAAAAGAATGAGCAAGTGATTTGGCATCCATTCCTCAAGAGGTTCGAGTGTGCTTGTTGAAAAACATGATTTTAACATCGAGTGGCGCAAGGCATTTTATTTCTGAAATAGGCATCAAACTTCGTAGACTTTGAGCACACTCTTGGAAAAAATTTTATCTGATAGCTCTAATCATGTCGAATGAGATCTCATTGGTCCATAGCAGATATCCGAAGAATTTTTTTCAGGAAAAATCTTACCGCTCAAATATTCAATTTTCACAAAAATCTACTTCCGTATATATGAGAGCTTGTAGTTCATCTTGTGTCGAGGGGACAGTCTTCTGTCATGTACAGTCTTGAAGTACATTATTAGCACATTATGAAAATGAATATTGAGCTCGTACGGACAAGACTTTGTTCTCCTACATCACTACAAAGCTCAAAATCTAGACTACTTCCCTCGCGAATTCTCTCAAAATCGTTACTTTCCGATTATTTTGAGGGAAGGAGCTTTCAGTCAGCTAAAAAATGACAAGAGTATCCCTTCTTATCCATGTTTTGCTGTACCAAATCAGTGCTAAGATGATCCAACCCTCCCAATTTCATGAATTTTCTGCCTGCATCCTCGAAAGTGAAAGGGTCGCGGGATTTACTCATACATTATCAATGAAATGACAATACTACCTTCGAAGTATTGTGTTTAAATTATCAAAATAAGTTAAGTAAGAGTCCTGTGAGCAAAATGTCTCCGAGCGATCCAGCTGTTAAGATGAAGGAAAAATTCTTTGGGTGAACTTAAAATTGTGACCGGCATTTTATTATTCGATATGTATTATTTGAAATTAGGAGTATCTCGCAGCAGCGAATGTAGATGAACGATAATCATTGGCCAATCATCACGGTCAATCAACCTGTTGAATCAATCAATAGCTTTGGGGATTATGATATTACTTGTGTTTGGTATTCAAGAGCGCAATATGCCCGACAGCGCGGTGGCTGGGCTCGAGCTGATCGAGCTCGACGCTCTCAACTCACTCTCTTCCATTCAGCTCAACCGTGCTTGATCTTTCCCACATGTAACCATAGCCATCCAAAAGTAGAATTTTTCCCCTTCAAAATGCACCTGGTCACTTCTAATTCGATTTCCAATTACCGAAATAACAGCGAATCTATGAGCGAAGCGCGGCACGCCCATATGAACACATGTAAACCACTCCGAACACCTTTCGCGCATTTCCTGGCTCGGAGATGTTCAACATCCCCAAATTTGGTCTCGATGGTATTTCCGTAAAGACACATAAATTCAAAGATATTTGTAAAATAAAAGAAAAAGTAAAAATTTTGGTCTGATAACTGTTAATAACAAAGAAACGGCGGGGTGTGGGGCAAGCCGCATCGCGATATAGATTCAGCGCATCAAAAGATATAATAGTAGTTTATATGGCGTGGTGCGGGAACGCGTTTTTGTCGCGAACGAGTGCGATAAACTTGCTTATCGCGAAAGGAACGCGTTCCCGCACCACGTGATATAATTTATTTTATCGCTAGACTCCCTCGCAAACGCTTATTTACGTGCGACGCTGTTCGAGCATCGCGCGCAAATACGCATTTTCGAGGGGGGCTGCTATAAAAACACATATCGAAACCTTCTGGCAATCCAATTGCATACAAAGCCCCCCCCCCCTCCCCCGGCGTTCGGACTACAGGATTTATTTGTATAGTGGAAATTATGTTCTTATCAGGGTACGAAATTGACATTTATATACCTGATTACGTAATATAAAAAAACGGAGTCTTAAAAAATCACCATAGGACCAATCACAAATTTGGGTACAAATGATAGGCAACCTATAAAAGAAAGTATACCGCACAGATGGAAGGTCGCTGAGGCTTATGCGAACTTCGGACACAGAAAATCCCACTTCGCCCGGAGGCTACTTGCATACTCATAGAAAATTTGTCCAAATTCCGAAGGTCAACGAATTTAGGACAAAATAAAAATGCATATCTCCTAAACTTATATGGATGAAATTATACTCATAAGGACACATGACTTGGATTATCATTGCTGCCTGATCTTAACTGGAATAAGTCTTTCTTGATTCATGCCAACGCAACTGCTAATAGAAGCCTATGTGAGTGTTCATTCTCCAAGCTTAAGGACTCTTTGTGTAAGCATTGTGCATAACGAAAACTGAAAATCAATTTCTTTGTAATATACAGGAATTGTGTTTGAATCTCAAATACTCTTTTGGTAAATGATGAGCATCACAAATTCTGAAGATCAGTGGTTGTGTAAATGTTATTATTTGCTTTGATTGAAATCCCAAAATTTGAATGAATGTTACAACAAGCCATAAAGATACAGATTTGCAAGATGAATTGTGTACATTCCTGATGTTTCATGGATTCCATGAATTCCAAATACGATAGACACCCTATTAATAATTGGTCTGACCAAGTCTTGGTACGAATCAATGTTCGCAAAAGGAAATGGTAACTCGGTGGTTTCTAATATTTATATTCTTATATGAATAACTTGAAGCATCACCTAAATGAATTCATGATGAAATTGCTAATAAAATATAAGTTTGGCGAGACAGAATGATGTATTTAGTGGGTAAACATCCCATGAATAAATATGGAAGAAAGAAGTGTTTGTCGAAAAATTTCCAATGATGTACAAGCATGATTTATGAATGAAAATATTCAATACCGATCATGTAACAATCATGCTGAGAAGTTATGTATTAAAAATCTTACTAATATAATTCTGAATCATCATTGAATATGAAATGATCATGAAATCTGTACGCTTTGCATATTCCACTATATGCAAGGTATAGATTGAATATTATTTCTTACCAATTGAAAGAAAAGATTGATGCTTCAGTGAAAATGCTGACCAATGTATTCAATGATCTTTGGCTATGATATTTTCACAATATGCAGATTATTCATGTATGGAACAAATAAAGATCCCAGAATTGTGATGATGAAAGCTCTTTGTCAAGTACACTATAGAGGTGTAAATCACGAAGACCCGCCCTGTTATGCATAGTACCGTATTTTGAATAGAGGGCCCCACGATAGCCGTGAGGTGGCAGCACCTTTGAAAGAGAGCTCGTACGGTGTTGACCGTCATAAGGTTTATTCGAATTCACTTATAACAATCACGCCCGACAATTGATTTTGAATATCTTTAGTGGAACAAGCAAAAAATGGGAATTTCATGCGTATGATGAGGTACATTATCAATCTGTGAGGAGAAAAAAATCTTGTTTGGAATTTTTGATGCTAAAAATTGATGAAGCCTTGACATCAATTTTTTATGATAAAATAGTCATTAATAATGGGAAAGCGGAAGATAGATTTGCCATTAAACTTTGACCATTATTGGCTTACCGTTATAATTAGGGATTGATATTATAATAATTTCTAGTCCACAGCACCAGAGTAGTGAATGGAGGTTGAAAAAATAAAATTCGGTTGTAATAAATAATTTTCTTTGGTATGGGTTTAGATGAAAAAATTATTCAACATGATGTAATTAGATATTCCAGGAAATAGGTGATACCAGCTATAATTTTTAAATAAATGCATAAATGGTATTCTGAGAAGATTTCATATAAATCATTAAGCAGGTTTCATAATGAAGAAAGTTGGAAAACATTACTTTCATTGAATTACTTACGTGAAATTTCATTACATACATGTAAATGATATTGGAAATAATTTTGATGATTGTTTCCATGGTCGAGGAGTGTATCTATTCATGATCTGGGTATTAGAAATAAAGATTTATGTTACCGAAGGGTATGACATGTAACCACTTATAACTTTATTGATTATCACATTAGTTTGTAATATAGTGAAATTACTCCAGTACTAAGGAATCGTCAAATGATGAATCAAATCTGATTTGTTGAGAGAAACAAGAATAGGTGCAGCGCTTAATAAATCATGATTGGTAGTTGAAAGAACGGGGATTGAATTTCTAATAAGAAAACATTGAGGTGATGATTAATCGTCGAAATAGACACAAAGATATCTTGTTCCAAGTGGTTAATGATTTTGATTGACTTTAATCATAATTACTTTGAAGTGATAAATGAAATAACAAACCTTTTGGAAAATAACAAAAAAATTTGGATCATTACAGGGGATCTTTCATGTGTACTGCACCCAAGTTCAAAATATCACATCTATCTAACATCGAGCATATTTTTTCAATTATAATGTGATGAGATGTGTATTTCAAATTGGTCAGGCGACACAGGCTTTGGATAGCTAGTTCTACTGAATTTTGATAGGAAGCAGCATCAATGAATCTTGTTACCAAATCAGAGCAGAAAACACGAAATTTCACTGTAAATTCATTACTTGTGATATATGTAAGCATAGTCTTATTTCTGGCAAGCAAGCTTTCTTTGTTCACAGAGAAAAGATTATATAAGCTGATATTATCAACAAACGAATTCTTCAATAGTCGTAATTCAGCTTGACAAACATCAAAGAATTGTAAATATTCTGCTGATATAGATAATATATTATCTGAGATTTGGTGTGCTTGATTTTCAAATCCAAATTTGGCCAAGTGTTTTATGATAAAACATTGATACTCAGATCTTGAACATAGTGTCACATACTCGAGAACTTGCAGAATTACATCGATTGCTAAAAAGTGTATGAGCCAAACGAAACTGCTATCTAGATGTAAACCATCAACTGTGTATTGAAGTGCAGAAATATTCTGTTTGTTTTTGGAATTGACATTTGCACCCAAATTCAACAAATACTTCATGGTTGGAATATCTCTTGATTGGGCAACACTTATGAAGAGCGTATTTCCAAGATGGTTGGTCATATTGATGTCCAAATTATGGTGTTGTAGCTAGTATTTGAAAAATTCACGATCGTAATGATGAATGTCAACATGTAAGGGAGGATCCGCCACTATTACTTCAAAATTGGTTCTAATCCTTAAACCTTCGTCGAGTAATAATTGTAGGAGATGTCTACTTCCGTGGTCGTAGAAGTCGTTGTTAATATAAGGATAAGATACCATTCTGGTAATCCTAGCTCCTTTTGTAAAAAGGCATTTGATTAATGCCTTACATGTGGCAGTGTCAAATTGAGAATACTTCAGACATTCCAAACAAATATCAACTACTGATAATCCGTCAGAATTTTGATTATTCAAATCAGCACCACTATCAATAAAAATGTGAAATAGGTATAATTGGTTCGTTGATACAGCCACCTAGGGAAATATATGATCATAACAAGATAGGCAATTGAATTAAATATTAAATTGAATTCAAGATACATGATAAAAAAATATGTCCATACATGGAGAGCGTTACCAAGGATATTTCTCGTATCCATCAATTCCATGTTAGCATCAGCAAAAATCAGTTCAATTATAATAGGTACAAATTTTGTTCGAATAGCATGAGTGAGTAGATAAATGCCATTTGTGTCATGTGAATTAGGATTAGCTCCAACTTGGAGAAGTTTTTGTACCAACACTAGATCTCTGTTGTTCACAGCATATAATAAACTTGGTCGACTCTCATTGTCAGTAGCATTTACATCAACGTGCAGTTCAATTAATCTTTCTACGAGATCGTCCATGCGAAGTCGTACAACTGCATTTAAAATTGGTTCTGAATAACGGGAATCGTTGAAGCGATAATTGGGATTGAATCCGTGTTCAAGGAGAACGTAAAATATACCAAGATGTCCTGAATCCAAAGCAATTCCGAGGCAATTGTGATAATTCAATTCCACTAACTTCATATTAGCACCATACGTCAGTAGAAGGTCGAGAATGTCGTCATAACCTTGCTCAATAGCGTAGTAGATTGGCAAACCACACGCACCTCCTTTTGTGCCGACTGTTGGGTCGGCACCTTTTGAGAGTAAAAATTGAACTATATCGGGTTGATGGTACTCAATAGCTTGCATGAGCCATGTCGCATTGTTGTCCTGAAATGCGTTCATGTTGTCCCCAGCATGAAAACTTTGCAAAACGTCACTCACGGACACGGAGGGCCGGAAATGATGATCCATCCCAAACGTTTATTAGCCACGGATGAACCTGATGTATATATATAGAAAACTTTATAGGAATTATGCGAATAGAAGCACTAACGATAGGCGATTTTCGTTCAAAGAGAAATCAAAGAAATGTGCGTAGTTTACGTGGGAATGCATCGAGTGCCAATGCACATGTAAACCTACACGCGATTATCGAATAGACATAACCTAACGTGAGATTGAAAAGCTCGCGCGCGAGGCCCGGGAAAATCCGTATTTGTTCTGTCAAAAGGTAAAACGATGGTATACTATTATAACGAAAAATATCACGATATATTTGGAAATATATGACAAAAATTCAAAGGAAAAATTAAAAAATATATATGGGCCATTCTCAGAAACTTTTGATTTTTGGCGTTTCAAAATTTTTTTTGTCGAAGTTGGAGCACACTCTAGAGGTTTTGCCCACTTCAAAGTA
>JAPYYZ010011491.1:0-11629 GCA_030522705.1 Eretmocerus eremicus | reverse complement strand
GAAAGTGTTATCCATGGATTGGACAGGAATAGCTTCGATCCTTCTACCCAAAGGTATGGCGAGTCATAAAACATTCAAATTACCATTGAATCTAGATTCCATTGAGACTGTCTTTCCCAAGTCTGATTTTGACAAACGTAAATTGAGAGAGGCTGACGTGATTATTCAGGATGAGGCTCCTATGATACCGAAAAAAGCATTAGAGATAGTTGAGAGAACTCTGAGAGATGATAGTTTCAATGAGGACCCATTTGATGGTAAGCTGGTGATTTTGGGTGGTGATTCCAGACAAATTTTACCAATCATTACTAACGGACAACGTGATCTCATTATCAGTGAGACTATAAAATATTCAGATCTCTGGCCCATGTTCCATGTTATGAATCTGAAAAAGAATTTGAGGACCGAGAATATCGAGTTTTCTCATTTTTTACTCGAAGTTGGTTCAGGAAATATAGATTGGATGGACATACCCGAAGAGTGGGATATAACGTGTGGAATATTCAATTGTCCTAGATTAGAAAACTATAATTGGAGGGTTTATCAAGAGATGATATGATGAAGTGGAATCATTGTGTTTTCACAAACATTGTAGGTATGATTTGGAATCAGCTTGTTTGAAAGTCTGATCACTTGAGTGGTCAGTAAAGTAGGAGGACGAAGGTTTCTGTTATAATTCTCTATAAATATCAGCTATAGCTATAAAAATGAGAAGTTCATCTGTACACGAACCGGTTTCAGCAGACTTCAAAGAATCTTGTCATGCGGTATTTTTCAGAATTTATCGATGAAAATTCGTATTTATATGAAATTTTCTTAATTATTCGCAAAATTGGCTTTACTGACATTAGAACTCTTTCTAAAAAAACTGTACTGACATAATACCTCTCCCCAGGCAATTATAAAATTTCACAACGGCCCGCATCTTGCAGCGAATGGATCCCAAAGCTCAACGCAAAGAATTCGATCGGTCGACCGATGCAACGGAAAAATCTCAACACAAAACTGAAGTCAAAACATGAGCTTGACCAGATTCATTTAATTGTCAAATACAATTGGGGGTTGCCGGGGGAAGCGGGGCGGGGGTCCCCCCCCCCCCCCCCCCTAGTCTATATATATTGTTGAGTATGTGTAATCCCTATGCGTGTACTGAAAGTCAATATACAGGAATAAAGATTTGGTTGGAAAACTCATACTCGCCAAGTTATACTTTTTAGAAAGAGTAAATGAAGAGGGAGAGGATATATTATTAAAAGAGATCCAAATCAGAGTTGTGCATGCACTTCACTCTACGTAGACTACCAGTATACCAGGTGTAGTCGACCTGGTACACTAGCAGTGGGGAAAAAGCCATTTTCTGGTTTCTGGAGTCGCTAAATCCGGATCCGATGGAACTATTCTTCTACAAATTGTTTTACTAACCTATTTAAACAATTGAATCACGAAAACTGCTGCTCTTGTGTTGAGAAGAACTACTCATAAGTTTTCGATGTCGCTGACTCCAAATCCGATGGAATGATAGTTCTGCAATTTACTTCAACAATTCGTGTAGTTATTCAAACAGTTCATTATACAACTGAATCACAAAAACCGATGTTTTCGCGTTGAAAAGAGCCACTCATGAGTTTTGGAGGTTGGTAAATTCGAATCCGATGGAGTAATTATCTTTCAATTTATTCAAATAATCTCTTCACACTATTGAAATACGAAACCGCGGATTCCGTGTTGAAAAGAATTACTCGCAGGTTCTTGAGGTCACTGTATCCTTACCCGACGAAACTATAGCTCTGCAATCTATTCAAGAGATTTGTTTGTTAACTCAAACAGTTGTTTGAACAACTATACCACAAAAACCGCTGTGATAGTCTTGAGAAAAGCTGTTCAAGGGTTTTGAGAGTCGGTAAATCCGAATTTGATAGAATTATTGTTCTACAAATTATTCAAGAAATTTTTTCCAACAATTGGATCTCAAAACATTTGTTTTCGTGTTAAAAGAAACCATTCATTGGTTTTTGAGGTCGCTGGATTCAAGTCGGATGGAATTATCATTCTACAATTCGTTCAAACAATTCGTCCGAACGCTTGAATCACGAAAATCGCGGTTTTTGAGTTGGAAAGAACTGATCCTCAATTTTCAGGGCCCACAGTCCAAATCCGACGAAATCATAGGTCCACAAATTGTTCGAGCAATTTGTTCAGATATCCACATTAGGAAAACCGCTGTTTCTAGGTCGAAATAGTATATTACGCAACAAGGGCGGAAAGTGGGCTATTGCGGGCCTCGCATGGGTTGCCCCCGAGGCGTAGCCGAGGGGAGCAAGTGCGAGGTCCGGGATAGCCCGCATTTTCGCCCGGTTCGCGTATACAATTTTTCGGCACGCCCACGTCGCTGACACTTCCCGACCTGGACGGCAATGCGGCACTTTCCGCCCCGAAATCAGGGCCGAAACCACACGCTTTCGATGCTGGTATGCCGAAAAAACTATGCATGAGTTTTGAGTGTTGCTAAAGACAAATCTGATGGAAGTCTTCGTCTACAACTTGGTCGACTCCTTGTTTCGAGCAATTGAAGCTACAGGCGATCAACCCGCAAGCTAACAGACCAGCGAAACCGCGATATCAGCGGAGTAGGAATCATCCCTAAATCCCAGACAGTTAGCGAACCCGCAAGCTAACGAACTCTCGAGACCGGAATTTTAGTGAGGTGGGAATGGTTCCTGAATTGCAGACGGGTGATAAACCAGGATTCTAACAAACCCTTGAAACTGAGATTTCAGTGACGTAGGAATAATCCCTGAATCCCAGGCAGGGGATAAACTTTCATGCTGACATACCCTCGGGGCCGGAATTTCATCGAGGTGCGGATCATCCTTGAACCCCGGACAGGTTATGGAACCACAAGCTAACGAACCCCACGAGACCGAAATTATAAGAATTGGTTTTGTTGGAATTACTAAGATAAGTGGCGCCATGAAGTTGACTACCGGAGATTCATATGTTCGTTGAGAACCAGGTTTGTTGATTGGCAATGGCGCGGCGACAACCTACTTCGTTGGCAAGTGCGGTAGGAGAAGCATCTCCGCAATATTGTATTCAATCTACTTATAGTTATAAGAAAGAATAAATCCAGTTATTGAGTCGAGTGGATCTACGTGTCCTGGTGCAGCTTATTCTCACAGGTTATCGTCCTCAGCACGCTTCTACTGCGCCGTGAGCAACGAGTTTTCGTTATCTCGGTGAGCGATCCGGTGGCATCCAGGACTGCTGTATACGATAACAGCGAAACATAGCAGAGCTGCTCGATTCAAAACTCGAGGTAGGTGATTCTTCTAGACGCGGAAGTGCGGATGCGCACAGTGAGTGTACTCAGTGTAAGTGAATCTATCCACAGAGGTTAAGTTGAGCATATGATTCTCAGCGCTAAACCAAAGATTCTTGAACTAAATTCGGTCCATCGGAGCGGCAGGACACACAATTTTGTGGTCGAATTATGTGAGTGCGCGATCTGCCAGGGGCCCATAGAGTCGGACACGAGTCTTCAGTGCGGGTGACCGGGGTCTGTGTGTACGACGAGCGCGAGTCTGGGAGTCGCGCCGGTGTCCGGGTCATCGCGTTGGGCGCACACGTGTGTAATCTTGCGGGCCGGCAACGCGATCCCGACGCGACGTGTTTTCGCGCTTTTTTCTTCTCTCCTCATCCTCCGCGCGTATGTATTGGCGACTCAACTGACGCGCGTTCAGAGCTATCATTTCAGGGACGTTATTGTGGTCGCCATTCTCCAACAAAAGTCCTACGCACTTTCTGAATGGATTCCGCGACTCTCGATTTCGACTGAGACCTGGTATAGATCGCAGGAATCTCGCTCACTCGATGTGTACAATCACGCGCGGTGTGCATGTTGGTTTGACCCCGAGCCGAAAAGTTGTTCGCGGATAGTCCAGCCCGGAACGCACAAGCATGCACTTTCGTTGCGTGGGACCACCTCTGCATAATAGATTTGTGTCACGTACTTTTCGGGGGTTTTTTTCTGGCATATTCGCGCAATCTGGCCTTAGCCGATATAATGTCAATTCGAATCATAGAATTCAACTTTCTTTTGACATCTCCGTTTTATTTAAACCGTGATATGAATCTCGGACGAATCAGAATTGATTCAATGAATCAAGAATCAATGAATCGAACTACTGAATCAAATATTTCCGTGAAAAATCTTCAATTCGGTACTGAGTATTGTGGATCGCGATGATAATTGATTGAAAACGTGCAATCTGTTTGACATAGATTATTTTGTGATCAAATACTCTGCCATTACTTGTAGATTTTTCGAGATTACGATTTAATGTAGATCTCGAGGCCGGAGGTCAATTGCGGAGTGGAACTTGCGTTCGGTGAATCTTCACAATTGATCAGGGAAATCTCGACGATTTTGTAGGCATCCCTCATGAGTGCGTGATCAACCCAAGTCTGGACGTTGTCACAGCAGTGCTTGGTCTCGTTTTGGAGAGTGGTGTGCGCATGAGTGTTTGGTACTGTCGATGAATCAGATTTCTCGCTCCCCAAATCGAGAGGAATAGCTGTGCGTTTCACTGGTTTAGAAGTATGGAACAGTGACTGTATTCCCTTCCTCTTTTGCTTAATCTTACAGATTGAACTGATTTGAATCCTCAATGAATCTTGATGAATCTCTGAATCTCACTGTCTTGAAATTTGATCTGTTTCATAACTCGGTATAGATGGCTGATCAAATAGAACAACAAGAAGAGAACAGTGTCGACATTCAGCAGCAGACGACGTTTGCTGGAGCGCCTGATGACACTCTCAACCTGCACGCTGACCCTCCAGAGGTGTCAGCTATTGAATCCATGGATGAAGTTGAGAATAATGGGAATCAAAATGGATGTAAGGAAAATTTAATTTTTCCTCCATAATTTTTTCTGTTTTGTTGTTCCATTAATGACCACAATAGAATCGAATTTATTGTTGATCAAAGCCATCTGGAATGTTAAATGCTGTGAAATCTTTGAAGAATTTTCAAACTTCATTCAACTCTGGAACTTAAGAACCTAGAATCAACTCAGAATCATCAGGCCTGACATAAAAAATTCGAATCATATCACTTATATATTACAGCTAACAAATTGGACCAGACGAATATAGAATCTACAGTGGAATCAAATCGTACACCATCGATTCACTCTACACTGGACCAAACAAGCCCACAACTGCAGCCACCGACTCCTACAGTTCAATCCCCAACAGACTATACTCAACTATCCCAAGAGTCCGTCAAGGTTCTAGCCCTATCTCTATTCGTTCATCAGGGACTCCTAGCTTCGACAAGTTCAACATCTCAATATGTGAATGAGAATCTAAAATTAACACTTGAGGTGTAAAAGGGGAATTACAGAGAGCTAAAGAAGAAAGGGATCTGGAAGAACTAAGAAAAATCAATTTGGGAAATCAGCTTAAGGTGGTTCACTCGGTCAGAGAGATAAAGAGATTCCTGTGCGAGAGAGATAGAATCCACTTTCTCTTTTGAAAATTTAATATCTTTGGACCGAAGCATTTGATTTTCTCAAAACTGCGCAGGATCATTCCTCAAAACATCTTCTTCCTGATCATATCTTTTTGAACGTATTCTCTGTTGATTTTTTCATACACCAATGCGTGTAGATATGAA
This sequence comes from Eretmocerus eremicus, assembly GCA_030522705.1. Classification (NCBI taxonomy): domain Eukaryota; kingdom Metazoa; phylum Arthropoda; class Insecta; order Hymenoptera; family Aphelinidae; genus Eretmocerus; species Eretmocerus eremicus. Next base: position 5,949 of record JAPYYZ010011491.1, on the reverse strand, counting down.
CGATTGATTATATTTTCTAAACGCGCCCCACGAATTCCGTGCCGTTCCACATGAGTGTTGTATCGAATAGTCCCCACGTAATTTTTTTTTTTCTTCAGAATTTTCTGTGATCGCGTTTTTGAGATATTCAACCTGGAAGGTGCATTCCCTATCTTTCACGTGTTGAATTCCAGAACTTGTTCATTCATTTTCTCATTTAGAAAATAGAATTTTATTTGTGGATCTTAATCAATGTTGGTTTGAGTATGGTTTTTTTCGTTCACCAAAACTCCTTAACGGTACCGGCGATCATGTTGACATTTTGAGAAGTTATAGAAAATCATACAATTGAGAGCTGAGTCTCTTTTGAGCCCTAAATGTTGGATACATTCTTCGTTGTGAATTTTTAAACAAAGGAGTATGATATTTTCTGTGTGTAAAAGTGTGATATTCCTCATGGATGAAGATTGAAGAAATATGAAGAAGATAATTATGACGTATTTCGATATTCTGAATCGATTGGTTGATACACATTTTTCATTTGATGAATTGAAAAGGAAACTGAAGAAGTTATATGAATTAATTGATTGATCATCGATTGAAAGAACGCTGATGAATGAGATTAGCAGAATGCTCTCTCAAATCGGTATCATACATCATTATTTCACATTTGTTTTGGAGAATGGAGATTATGTGATCAGAAATCGATTTCATATGAAAAAGGGACAGTTGTTCCAAAATTATTAGGAAACAAATTCAATTGTTTGCTCGTTAACTCCTACCTGAAGATGAAATAACATGTCCCTTTTTGAGTATATACCTCAACCGCATGCAGCAAAGCTGTTCCTGTTCCTTATAGCCAAAATATGTGGAATGTACATACTTCAGATGTTTCACTAACGATGCTTCATAAAATCACCACGTATGATTGATTTATGGGTGGAAGCCAAACTCTTGTCGAATTGATGTTTCATTGACAATTTTTCATATCAGTCTAGATCTCTCTACTCTGATCAAGATTGAGGACGAAATTTTTGACAAATTGTTGTTCCAATGCGATTTTTCTCTCTTAGCATACCTGTCAGGTAAATGAAACAGAGCAATTCTTATTCCTGTTTTCTAGATCTATTGGCTGTGCATTGAATATTTTACCGATGACCATTAATAGAATTAGTGCATACGGTTTTTTGACGAAATTCTTGCAAAGCTAATGTTTTATCCCCATTTTATTCGTCGAGTATACCTTTTCTCCCCATAAAACAAAGCTATTCTCAATAATCTCGAGAAGATCAATCGATAGTAAATCACACATTTCACCAAAGACATCTCATGAATTCACCAAATACGGTTTATTTGTGAGTACTAACGAAGTTTTTGAAAGATTATTGTTTCAATCCCATTTTCCTCCTCCAGTATACCTCTTAGCCATATAAAACAAAACCATTCCCATTGTCCCCTCCAAGATTCGTAGACTATATGTAACACATCTTAGCAAGGAACCTTCGTAAATTTGAACTATCTTTCATATCGCGTACATTTTGGCTTAGGGATTTTCAATCACGCGAGCATCGTATTTTCCTTTTCATCTTCCAGAATTGTTATATCATGGAAGTATGATATGCATTACCCATCATCATTCAAAAGTACGAAGAAGTGCATTATGCCATTCTTTCGTATTTTGAATTGATTGGTTGATACAGAATTTTCGTTCAATGAATTTGAGGAAAAATCCAGAAGTTATATGAATTTTTTTGTTGAAGAAAATTTCAAGGGGTTGAATGAAAAATCCGTATAAACCAATCATTCCAAAGCATGAAGATTGGCTGTAATTGATTTTTGGTATTTTTGAATGCTCACAGAGCAGAAGTGTCACACTTTTCTCATGACATCATATAAAAATTCTTAAAATTACGATACTCGCGGGATCAAAACATCAAGTCAAAATTTATGCGATATGGAAGGCCCAAAGTTGACTCAGCTCTCAATTAAGTGATTCTCTGTAAGACCTCAAAATTTTGAGAGCATCGGACGGACGGTTCAGGAGTTATGGTGAACAATAGATAACGACATGTATAGAAAGACTCATACAGATACGGAGCAAGGGATGGAAAGGAAATTATGATGGAATTTCATGAAGGGTCGGGGATGAAATGTATGACGAACAGTCAATAGATTTTTGTGAGAGGAAAAAGAAGAGCTCCGTTTTATATGGCTCAGAGGTATACTGGAGGAGAAAGCTGAGATAGAAATGTCAATTGGGCAAGAATTTTGTTTGCACACATTGCTAAATTAGTATTTGAATCCCATTTTTCTCTTCGAGTACACTTCTCAGCCATATAAAACAAAGCCCTCCTTGTTCCTCTCGGCAAGACCCATCTACTGTGCGTCCCACATTTTACAACTGAGCTGTCATCAGATTACAAAATAGAATTGTATTTCTAGTTTTCAATTAATGTTTGTATGAGTATCGTTCTTTCCCTTCACCAAAACTCCTAAACGGTACGGGCGATCCTCTTGAAATTTTGAGGAGTTATAGAGAATCATCAGATTGAGAGCTGAGTCTTTTTCAAGCCCTTAATGTCGGATACATTCTTAGTTGTTGGTTTTTAATCAAGTGAGTATGATATTTTTTGTGTGTAAAAGTGTGATATTTCTTATCAATTATGCTTGAAAAAGACAAAGAAGATGATTATGACGTATTTTGATATTTCCAATCGATTGGTTGATACACATTGTTGATTCAATGAATTGGAGAGGAAATTGCAGAAGTTATATGAATTTATTGATTGATTATTGAATAAAAAAAAATTAAGAGGTTCACTTGCTGCATAATAGGAGGATCCGTCCGACACGATATTGCTGCATAGCGTTAATCTCCCGAGTCCACTGATTCTGAGAAGCATCTGCACATTGCTCTACCTGCACTACAACTCGCGATATTCTAGCAAAGGTATCGCAATTTCCATAACTGCGATGTTGGTGCCCCGCCACTGCACACACATCGCTAGATACAGCAATGTGCATGTGCTCATTGGAATCAGTATATTCCAGAGATTGGCGCTATGGAATGATATCGTGTCAAACGGATCCGTTCAGGATGCAGCGAGCAGAGTTTATGGCTCAAACTTGGACCGCAGCAGAGGACAAATGGGGTACTTACGACTTAGCCTCAATATGTGAAAGCTGACTTGTATACTTGTGAGTTTCTCTCCATCGGAATGTTTTTCCGGAACATGAGGTCTAATTTCATTCTATCGAGATATCATCTGTCGTGATCTTGGGCTTACACCTGTTGTGTATATTTCCGAACTATTGTGACCGTGATTTTATGTCATAGTATCGACTCCACTCGTGTTCGTGGAGTTTGTTTTTTCCAATATTGAAAATCCTGCACAAGCCACGGCTACTTTGGACCATAAAACCATAGTCGGAATCAATAAATAGATACATGTACATACATATACATGTTAGCATTCCTGCATGCGACCATGAATGCAACATCCTCTCTTATTCAATAGATGCAAATCGTGAATGATCTCTTATTCAATAGATGCAAATCGTGAATGAGCATGCATAAGTTCATGTCTACTCGTAAACTCACGAACATACACAGATCTTGCGAATCATTGAGAGTCGATGTGGACTTGTGTTAGAATATCACTTCAAACCGTGATGCATGCACGTATGCATAGCAATGAGCGTTTGAGCCTGATTCTATCGATGCGTGAGTGTGATCATGCATGCAGAACAAGGAGCATGATCATTGTGCAATAGATTCAGACATGGCAGAGGGATCTGCATCTCATCTGCAGATGACTTTGCCAGAGAGACTCCGGTCCAGAAATACTCTTGGCGATTACTCACATGCCTCGCTATGCCAGCCATGTCCAGATTCTAGCAGTTCTCCTTGGATACTTGGAAACTCTCTGTCAAGAGCTACATACATTGGCAATAGTCCTGTGAGTCTACTGCATATAACCGACGTGATTTGGAGGAAGCAATGTCCAGAGCAGAAAACGTGCCATTCCAGTCATTGGAGAGGAGAGGATCAGGAGATAGTCAAGATGAAGCTATCAATCATCACTATCGAACAGATAATCATATTTCAAATTGGCAACCTACGAATGGAGTGTGTGATAGCTGGTTTTGTCAGTTCAAGATATTATTACTTGACAAATTCAGAGATTGACAAACTGCGATATGTTGTTGCAACCTGGTGGCTACTTTCTATTTTTTTTATCGGTGAGCATACATGAGAACCTGCATACTTTTGTATATTTATAATGGGTGTCGACCATAACGCCTATCGTATGTTTTGAGCGGAGCTAGCGGACCTCTACCGACTGATCGGTTCGGAGAAGTGGGGCTAACGTGAGTACAATTTCAACTGTATTTAGATTGATTTTCCTTCCGAAATTCGTTCCGTTGATGTCGTATTTGGGTTCGCAATAGTGATATACTCAAGAATGCCAATAGAAGACAACAATACTTTATAGCATATGAGAGCCATTCATCGCCAGCCATATCATTTTCTTGGGCACAAACTCCGAGTGTCCCGGAAATTGCGTCCGAACCAGTGGCGCGACCTTCAGCAAAAGTTCATTCGTTTTCGGTTAATTTCCTACTCGAGATTCACCTCGTTGATATGAAACGCAGGTGTGCGATCGTGATGTGCGCGAGCAAGCAAGCATCGTGTTCATGCGTCGGATCGATTGATTCGCCAGTGATTATATCCTGACCAAGAGCGTACCAGCAACATATGTTTCTCCAGGAAGTCAACGCAGTATTCGAGAGCATCCCGTGAGCGCCACCTGTGTATCCCGATAGGTAACTAAAATTTAACCCCTCTCTGTCTCACTCGTTTATTTTCTAGACCATTCGTCTACCGGGATCCACTGTGTTTGTAGGTTCACCCTCCATGTCTCCACTGTATGTTCTCCTCGACCAATGAGTTATTCGACCTTAGACATACTTAGCATCACAATGTATAATTCCTCTCTCTTAGAGCTCTGTATGCTAAAGCAGCGATGGGTGATCGGCACTATCGCTTCCGCTCATCTCCAAAATGATCCTTGCATCTGGAAGATACATCAATTGACACCATCTCTATTCTTATGGAGGGCGGTAGTAGAAAACGGTTCTACTGCGTTCTTAGGAGGCGGAGTGAATCGCATCCGACTTACAATCACTAGAAGGTCCATTCGATCATAACCTTGCATGCAATCTTTCATTCGATCACCATTTGGGTATCTGCATATTCGTGTGCATATGAAAAACATGGGCCTCAAAGACTTTTTCCGAGAATATCTAGATCCTCATCAATATATTCATGTACTGGGTTATGCATCACCATATGCATTGGGATGATCGTGTGATCCATTACCTCTATGGGGAAAAAACATTCGCTCAGCATGCGTACGAGCATTCCTGCTTGCAACTATGCAAGGAATTCTATGTTTCCAGCCGACATACAGGCACACTGGCACTTTCTGCCAGAATTGTCAGAACAGACGTTTCCGATAGAAAGTTTGTTCGCAAATAAGATGCTCCAGATGATTCTCAACACAAGCTATCGTGGAGTCGAGAGAACCAGTTTTTTGGCTCAGAAAATATCGATATTTGAGAAACTAAGGTGAAACTCTTCTAGTGATTTCTCTAGGGTCCCTGAGGGCTTCAGGACTTCGAGAAGATTTTCTCCACGCAAAATCCATCGTCCCAGGAGGGACCGTCGACTATTTTCAGCGTGAACCATTGTAGAGGTGCAAAATTCCATCACGCCAGCTGGGAAGATTTTGAATTTTTGAAAAACTGAAGTGGAACAGCCCTGGTCGAGGATTCGAGGTCCTAGAAGGCTTGCACTGAAAATGATGTACAGCATCTTGTTGGTCATCAGAGCTTGCATGGGAATTATGTTTGCAAGAAGTTCAAAAGCTGAACCCAACTCATTTGTCTGAGAATCTGGGAGGTTTC
>JAPYYZ010011489.1:0-20218 GCA_030522705.1 Eretmocerus eremicus | reverse complement strand
CGCTAAGTCACAAAGGGACGGTGTAGCGCTAGTTGGGCAGTAGTGCTGAGATTCATTGGTATATTGGAGGAATTTGATGTCGAGGGCTGTCGCCATTGGGTCTTGATCGCCGCGATGGTTTTTTTCACCATAAAAGATCATTTGAGTGGGCTGACTGAGCCATTACACGAGGTTTTTTCGTTATCGCATTTTTCTAGGATAGGAGAGGAGTTGGGCCGATACGTACGATATTGATAGTATAGATAACAGTCAATAGGAGTCGGGTGTATGGAAAAGAATACATACAATTTTCTATGACAACATGATTGGAAATAAAAATTGATAAATAATGTAGGAAGTCATGCCCTATCGCCGACATGAAACAAGTAGATATCAGTACGGTTGGTCAGACGGATACTGGCTATGAGAGGAAAACATTTGGTACGTCATAAAACCTTCTAAACGATACATTCCAAGGACTCCAGTGCCATATTTCATGTGCAGAGTTTTGTTTGATGACAACAGAATTCTGTTGAAGGGAAAAAAGTTTCAAAACTGACGGTACTGAACCTGTCTTTACCAAGACTACAATCGATGCTGTGCTCATTCATGTGAAAGCTCTGGGGTAGAGCAAACTTTGAGAAACTCATCACATTATGATAATTAATCCCTCCGGCTCCGCAAGTAGATTCTCAAAGTTTTAATCAAATCCCCTCCGCGAATAATTGTCCAGATTTCAGCTCAGAAACTCGCATTCCTCCAAGAGTATTCCCTGTGTTTATATCACATGCTTCGCTCTTTGCACCAACTATCTTTGTTGATTTAGATCGCATCATTTGAGATAATATACTTGTTGGAATCTCGAGAATGGAATGAATCATCTGTTTTTAAACTAATAGAAAATAGTGAGATATCTGTAATTTACTCTAATCAAGCCAATAATACTCTGATGTTGACGGTCTCTCAGAGTCTCAAGTTCAGATTATCGTTGCAAGCCACCAACGTCGCAAACATCTCAGCTTTGATCTGAATCGAGTTCATCGACCCCGAACCCCTGAATCTTGAAGTCCAGTATCAAGAGGTATGTATATGTGTCACGAGCAATTATTATTAAACACCCGCGAGCTTCTGCTCAGAAGGCCAACTTCTCGAGTTTCACGATGCAGCTGGATGCGAAGCCGAGGGGGTAGAGGCGAAACAGGAGAGAGACGACGAAGCACGGGATAATTAAGAGAACTCGACCGAGTGCCCAATGAGCGCAGCCAGCAGCCGCCGAGAGAGCGGGAGCTTGAACTAGTGTACGACGAGTTTGTGTACAGGGAGTCAGTCGAGCGTAGCCGGGAGAAACCTTATCCCGGGTGACCTTCTCTCGTGACTTGGAGGGAGCTGAGAATCTTCTAGAGCAAGCAAGAAATCCTAGCCGAGCGACGAGATCGGTAGATTCTTTGTCGATTGACGCGGTCTTGCAGAATGGCGATTAGAATTTTACGAGCTCTTGCCAAGAGTGATTGATCATTGGAATTATCGTGGTGGAATGGGAAGAGGAAGAAAACCATTCCCATGGATGGACACGATTCTCTGACTCTCGCTGTCTTGAGCAAATTGATCAAGTATCTCTGATGTAGGAAGTGTCGAAGATTTGGACCATGCATTCTCAGCATATTCCACGAAATTTTTCTTGCCAAGAAAAAATAATTCTCAATCAATCGAAGATTTGAGAGATTATAAATGATTCATCAAAAGTGGCTTATTAGATATTACTCATTAGATAAGTTTGATTGAGAAAAATTTGCTACATGTTCAAATTATAACGTGGGTTTGTTGCTCATGGGTATTCTACTTCGAGATAAAGAGATCAGACGATTATTTGCCGCATACGGGACTTAAACCCACGCCCAACTAATGATGAATCGAATAGCATGACCATTACCCCGCAGATCGCGCTGCAGGACTTATGCAAAAGTCGTCTCTACTACCAGATATTTTATGGAGTATGGAGAACTCGCATACACTCGCACAGTTCCGACAGACAGCTGCCAGGAGCTAATTGAGGCGAGACATCGCCGACAAGTCCATCTGATGATGACGCGACGAAAGGCAGATTGAAGAATTGAATGCAATACACTGACTTGAAGTTTTTTTCATAATCTTCAATTAGAAAGTTACCTATTCGTAATTTACAAAGAGTCATTTTTGATTAATAGTTTCCGTCAAGTAATGACGCAAATGAATCATATCTGGTGTTCCGAATTCCGGAGTCATTAAAAATGAATAATTTTTTTAAAAATTGGCTTGCTTCGCAAGAGAAATTGCGTGAATCGTATCAACTCTTTGGTCTCTCACTGCAATCTCAAATGCACGGATGCTCATCGGTCGACATACAAACATTTTCAATGAAAACTCATGACACAGCCATCACAAAATACCTCGCAAATTACAGCCTGACTAAATAAAAATTCCGCATTGCCGTACTCGTACACAAACAGTGCTCCACATAGCACGCCTAAAAAACGTCCGACTCGCGCAACAGATTACAGCCGAGCCTCCACCATTTCGCTCCCGCAATCAATCTTCCCCCGCGCACAGCTCTCTCAGAGATACGCCACTTGAAACACGCGCATACGGTGTACAGAGATACAAGATATACACCGCTCGCCACGAGTCATATCGCAAGGCCATCCATCAGCCACCTGTCGGACTCGCGTATACTTCGGCTCTGGTACCTCCACACGACCAAGGGATGCACTCACCCTCTCGCACAAAATACCAGAGTATAGGGCCTCGATAGCCTACCTATACTTGGAGGGTGATATGGGCGCTTATGGTCCTGGATTTCTAGCCGCATCGTTCACTCAGCATCAGCCGGTGGTATAGCATAGCTGCACCTGAGCCCTGCCATTACGAGTTTGCGGTTCGGTGTGCAAATGCGCGATGGACGAGCGAACTCGAGGGCGTTTGAGGCGAGGGATGATGCAGACAGCGAGGAGCGAGGGTATATCCGGTGGCGCTCGGCGAGTCGATAGAATTTCAGATGCCGTCGGGTGGGTCGGATTCCCGGAGGACTTTTGCACCCTGTCCTCGCTGCGCGCCCTCCGAAATGTATTCGCGACTGGTGTTCGAGAGGATTTTGATGCTTGCACGCGAGTCTCGGGTCTGGTTTATTGCAAAGAAGATCAACGCGATCATGGTGACTGCGAGATGATTCGGTATTTGATGTTTCTGTCGTCTATCTGCGGGAACCGAGGGAATAGAACTTCAGAGCTTGAACTTTTAATCCAGCCACTACAGTGTCTAATGTATTGGACTTTGTAGATTTTAAGTATGGTTTGTGATAATTCTCTTGGGATGCAATGGGAAAACCTGAAAAAATTCTGAGAGGTCGCTCTCAACGCGTGAAAGATATTTCAATCACGAATGGAGTTCGAATATCAAATTTGGAAGAAAGATTAAAAACGAAAATTTTTCAAAATTTCAATGTAGAATTTTCTAGTCAGATTTTCACCTAAGGTAGGAATGCATTTCTGATACCAGGAAAATTCCTGCAGTGAACGAGTTAATCATTCTGTGGCGTGTGCGAGCTAGTTCGCGAGACGATAAAGAGATCCGTCTTGATTGTGGAGAAACTAAAAGCCATATCATATTTATGAAGAGCTCTTTTTTGCGCATCAAAAACAAAACGGTTCGATCAATTGATAAATTCGTTCCGATGGAACCGTATTTCGAGGTATCAGAGCAGTAAAAGCCGCATTTCATAAGGTTTACATTGATCAACTAATCGAGTTAAATGTGAGTCAGAGATGAATTGGTCGAAGAATTGCTCTCATCAGCAATTCAGCAATATAAAAGTATTCCCAGCAACCGCCGAACGAATATACATCATAAAGAAGTTTAGAAATTAAAGCTCGAAAAACAGCACAGATTCGTTGCTAAGTTGGAGGGCACTGAACTCTCGTCCCGATACCGAAACAGTTTTCTCACGACCAACAACAGTGTGATATCGCCACACACGAATTGAACTGAATAATTCCGCACGCCAGTGGAGCGGGAAATGTGCAAAAGAGACCAAATCCGGCGTTATCGGCGCGCAAAACTAGGCCGACACCATCCTCCCAACTCACCACTATACAATCGAATTTCCATATACAGCGGAACAGCTGAAACAGCACCACCACCATGTAGAATCAGGGCAAAAAGGCCGCTCCTAGCCCACACTACATAAATTCATTTCATTTGGCCGGCAGCCCAAGGTACCTCTCGCACCCTATCTCCCCCCAGCAAAACTGCGCAAGAAACGCAAATTCGTGCCCCGGAATACTCGGCTCGGCAAACTATGCACGCGCCTCACGGAATCTCATTTGGGGCGTGCAGCTACTTACGCTATCCGGCTGCTTTCAGCACGAATTCATAATTCATACGGCTTATCCGCGCGCACCAAGAAACACCGACTCGGCACGCGACTTCGCAGCTCTCTCTCCCTCTCTCCCTCTCTCCGAGGAAACGGAAAGCTCTCCCGCCGTAAATACGGCACATTCGGCTGCAAGCTCTCCCAGAGCTTGCAAGCTCGCTCCGAAGTGAGAGAGGGGCCTCCTTTTAACAGGCTTATGGAGCTACGTATGGTATGCTCAGTAGAACAGCCGTATATGTATATCTCGTTAGCGGGGCTCGTGACCCACATGCATATACAGGCGGCGATTAATCGTGGCTTTTTCCTTTCCCGCGAGCCGGAAAAGCGTTGCCACCGAACCGAGAGTCAGAGAAGCGAGAGTTGGCACCGAGGCAATGGGCTTTGACGGCTTGTGAGTGGCTGCGAACACGGCGGAAGGGATAGACGGAGCTATAGCAGCTCTTTGAGGCTTTTCGAGGGTGACTCTCGCGGTATAGAGGCTGTGAGCTTGTATGAATGCTGGACTGGTTGGAGGGGGTTGGAGATTGCAAAGAGAGCAGAGAGGCTCGGATGCAGCTGCCGACGCGATAGGTTGCCGAGATGATCCGGTCTGTTGAGTATACGAGAGGCCGCTGACTCGGGGAGATACGTCGAATTTGCTCGCTCGTGAAAAGCTTCTTCGGCGAGGTAGATTTCCTCGTCAAGATGCGCGCTTGGCAAATTGAATAACTGGATCGCTGCTGGTGATCTTTGATTTCTGGTTAGTCCGTTATAATTCGTTCCTACTTGCATTTCACAGATTGGAGCAAATATTTATCAATCCCTGAACTCTGTCATCCTTCGATGGCCCTGACTGTGAAAAAGTAAACGAAAAATTAGAAAAGAATGCCATACAATTTTTCGTTCAAGCCCTATATGGATCTCTCGCGAGATGAGAGTAGATAGGCACTTTGCATCTCCTCATAAATAATCAGGATCTTGTCGTGCAAGCTAAGCTCCTAATTATTCGACTCTTATCTCTTGACTCTGACGCAAAGCTTGATTATCATCCTTCAGAACGATAAATCAAATCCATTGGGTAATATTTTGAGAAAATTTCATTATTCAGGCAGGGCTGAGGTAAGGGTCGTACAGATTGAATTTATGGCTTCAGATGCAGCATTAAGATCCCGTTGCACGCTACTGCTGCAGAGCTGCACGCGAGATTTTAGAAAACCGCTGAAATCGCGCTCGAGTGAGTAATGGGATGATTATACTTCAAAGCTCCGGCTCGTCATAATGCACAACGATCGCGTCAGTGATATCTGTGTCAAAGTCATGACTCTGTGTGTATTATGAAATATCCTATGGAAGCACAAAGTGCTACTGTATGAAGTGAGAGGCCGGAATTATTATATTGCTCATCCTACAGATTTGCGTGCAGTGAACGGTCGTTAATCCTTTTCTCTGTTCCGAAACAGTTTTTAGGGTTTTTCTAGGTAAAAAAGCAAGTCGAACGTCATATTAAAATAATCATGCACAAATGATCTTTTCTACAGAGTGTCATCTGTTTCAGGATCTTTAGCGATACATAATCAGTTCTAAATAAACGTTCTGGCTCATGCGCAGCAGAATATTAGAAATGTGACTGAATAATATATATTTTACTGGCTTTCTGCCATATTTTGATTATTTTGACGCTCACTTTTCATTCATTTTTTATGATGTTGAGAATTGGTCGAAAAGAGTTTACGGATGCCGTCGTATATTGAGTGAGACTGAAAGCCGCTGAAAGAAAAGAGCCCAAAAAGGTTAGTCCGTGGCGCGGACACAATTGTCACAACACCTAGCCGTCACCGAGTGACTCCAAGACACAACTTCCTAGATCATCGAATACACGAACATGAGCTCGCATCAGACACCGTTCCGACCGCCCAACTGCTCACGCATACAACAGTTGGTTATTTTCTACACGTCTTCCTCAGAGCTCCTAAATATCCAATTGAGCAAAACTTGCTTAGCAAATGAGGTTTTGGAAATTTTCCTCAAAAAACGCGAATCATCTTTCAACAAATCAAAGCTCGCAATCTTTCCCATTCGTATCAAAATAATCGAGGGAACTAATGAGACAAAGTTATCTAAAAACATTCGGAGTTATGATACTCTGCCACTTTCTACGCTGTATTTTGTAGTCCGACACTTTCTGACGAACGATGGAAGCCATATCTGTGGGTCACGAAAAAAGCGCAAACCACGTGGCTCGATTTCAATTATTTCTTACCTCCACCCTTTCTCCCTATATGCTTTGCTCAAACTCTGAAATTCCCCTATAGTTTGAATATAAAGCACAGTTTCAAAGTGACATCCTTTTCTTCTCCCTTGGGAGAAGCCACATGCAGTTAGAGCTATTCAACAAGACTCATCCATTTCCATGTCAAAGATAATAATTGTTGATAAAGTGACAACTTCTTATTCGTTTATCAGGAACTCATATGTAAAATACACTGAAATTCACAAAAATTATTAATACAAAGACCTGAGACTTTACTCAAGACCAACACTCTCAATGGGATCATCCATTTATGGGCTTGGGAAAATCGATGAAAGCTTTGGATCTTTTCATCACAAATTATTTGATGAGCTCAGATTATTTGATTTGAAGAAGTGAGAATATGTTCTTATCCCACCGAAGCTCAAAATCACGACGTTTCGGAGAATATATACAAAGATTAAAAGCATTTTCGTGTTGGATTTTCTGTATCCGTCAGCAGGGAAATAAAAGAAAATCACCTCGATTCAGTCACTATGCATTAAACACAGAATTCACTTAGAAAGTCTCTCGTGGAACTAGCTTGACAGGTGCCTCGAGGATGTTAGAGGTGAAACGGAACGAACTTTAGCCGAGCCAGCTTGAAATATTTCTGACCTGACATCCGAGAGGAAAACATGAGAGATTTATTCAAGAAAATTATACAATCTCCGACCTATAGGTTGATCGTAGAGGCTGATGAGTTTGTTTGCGAGAATTCTCATGATGAAGAGAGATAGGTTAAGTAAATGTAGACTGCATCTTAACAAGAGATAACACTGCCTTCTGAGCATTCAAAGTTCCCGACAGTAAATGGAACACGTGAGGAAAAACACTTTATTTCGCATGTGTGTGGAAAATCTACAAGAGATGTCTGAATTCATTCTTTCCAGAGTATAATGAAATCAAATCAATAATCATCATTCTAGAGAATGGCTTGTGTTCTAATAACTGTCATCATCCGTTCACATTTTTCAAAGACTCTCATCAAAAGAGCGAGGAGCAAACTCTATCCATCCGTCAAATCGACCATTTAGAGAGCTCGGAGTGAACCCTTTTCATCGAACGCTCGCAATCCATTATTCATCGTGCAGTCTGGCGGAAAAGCCCGTCGAAAGAGCAAATTTTGTGGGCTTTATTTTTAAAGCGAGCAATATACATGTAAATTTATTTTCTGCAGAAAACCAGGGAGAATCGCGCAATTGAGTCCATAAAATCACCACATCCTAGCAAGTTCTTGGGCGCAGAGGCTACACGTCTATTGAATTTCATGTGGGCAATAGAACAATATGTTATAATGGAATTAGTAACAATCATGCAAGTCTATGATGGAAAATCGGCATGCAAATTGATATTTTCCAACAGAGGTAACGAGTTTCGCCTCTAAAATTCATTGGCCAGCATCCAAAATAGTTTGTCGAGTTCGGCCGGCAACCTGAAATTTACCTCCGCGCCGAACAACAACTCGGAAACAGCATCACATTCAAGAACTGAAAATTGAAATCCGGAGCATGAGACGGGATCACCAACCATGCAAACTCAGCATCTCTGGCACAGCTCTATGACACGACTCGCAAAGTAATACCACAAAGAAAACCAACCGCGCCGAACTTTTTCATCGAAAGCACGCTCCACCTCAGCCTCCAGCCCCGTAATTCGCATAAAGCGCAAAGACGACTTCAATCAGATTACTTCCTCTCCGCTCCACAGCCAACTCGTCGAAATAAAAAAAGAGCCGCCTCGAGAGATCCGGATCCAAAGAATCTCAACGCACCATACACAGACACAGACAGCTTTGTGTATTACATTTCTGTGCAAGACTCGCAGCAGCGCGTGACAAATCGCAATTTCCGGGTGTCCCGAAAGGATTCGCTGTCGCGCGATATCGAGGCCCGCGAGTCTGCATCAGAGAGAGAGCATACGTCAGCTCGGGCCTATTACAATATAACGAGACACATTGTGCTGTATACATAGAGAGTGCCGCTGCTCTCGCTAAAAAGGCGGAAAAGGCTGCTCTTTGCGCCTCGTCTGCAGAGCGAGTGTCGCTCGTATTACGGCTCCCTCCTTTAGATACGCGAGAGAGGCATATCCCCTGCGCGGAGATAAAGGGCCGAGTTAGGGGGAGCAGCCCTATCTCTCACCCTCTCGCGGTTTTCCAACGCGCCGATGTGATGCCTCCCGGGCGAACCCTCGAGGCAGCTGGCAAAAAAGTACAACCGTGGAACGCACTCTGGCCTCGAAGCTACTTCTTGTACCGAGCAGCGAGGAGATTTTAGAAGTTGGAAGACGTTTCGAGAGGGTGAGTCTGAGGAGCCGAACTTGACCGGAATGTCAATGCGAATCTCGATTAATGAGGAGGTAGAGGGTTGAGGGACCTGAAGGAGTTTTGGTGCCTGAGAGGCTTCTAGTTGTGCGAGGAGAAATCTCTTCGTCTCATTTGAATCGCCGAATAATTTGGCGATGGCTGGAGGGTATTCGAGGGTAGTCTGCCGAAGAGAGGCGTTATTGCCTCTCGCTCTCGACTCCTTGTGCAATATTGATGGCCAACGAATCGACCTTTCGTTATCCAATTAAACCAACTGATTGAATCGAATTTTACTACGGTGTTTTCTCGAGACTCTCGAGAGGCGAATGCTTGATGAGCTCGGAGTTCAATTCATTTCGACGCAGTTTTTTCACTTCAAATTAGAATAGGGACGAGGAGTGTGTTATCGGCGAATGGAGGGTAACTTTGGGAGATACCAAATACGAGCCATACGAATCTACACGATTCATCCCATCCAGGCAGCAGTGGAATGGGCTTTAGGTCGAACACGAGCTCGTTCAAAATTATTACCGACCATGTAGCTCTTCGTCGAGAGGCCTCATGCCGATGACTACTCGAAAAATTGACCCACATTCCGCCTTGCATATTTCCCTTGGCGCCCGACTCGCGCAACGAATACCCGGTAGGCTGCATTTTTCATCAAATATTGCTCTCGTAAGAATTCTATGAGGCTATAAAATTCTGGCAAAATTCTGAGAGTTGAATGGAACTTCCAAGTAATGCCCTATCATGTGATAAGGAATGCTGTAGATGAATTACTGGCTTGATTTATAATCAAACTATTTTCCATGTATAAAATGGATTTCCTCCGTCCGATCAAAAGCTAATTTGAACGAGGATTCCTTTACACATCAGAAAAGTGTGTTTTTTCACCCGAGTGGCAAACTCTCGCGTTTTTCGTGACTCAACAATGATCTTAACATAGTAATCCACGTTTCTGGGATTACGTATTGTTATTCAGTATCAAATACCAACCCTTAAGATGGCTAACGAAATCATCTTTAGAATGATGTAAAATGGGTATTAGGATCCATTCTTATAAAGCATCGAGCTCTTACTACGCAGTCACAGACCTTTAGAGGAATCAATAAAACTAATGAGATCTCGCTCAAGTAGATACATTTGAAACACATGTGCTGCGTATGTACTCGTTTTAGTTGAGCTTGCTCTCTCTCACCTTAAGACTGCTGTAAGCCCGGTTTAACGGCATCAAAATGAGTTCTGCAATGGTTTATTATGAAAAAATCGCTTTGCTCTTAACTAATGTATGTTGTGAAAGTGGCGGATGACATATTTGTCTACAAAATTATTATCACGCTAATCAAATAATACGAAACAATCGCTTTTCTTCAGCTCGATAAGCAAATTGAGAAAACAAACAACTTCATCTTTTCGAGCACTATAATAAATGGGAAAATTTTATCCAAATAATTCGTTAGCAGATGAGGATAATCTCTCCTTTTTTTCGTGTTTCCAAGAATGTCCGCAAAAACTCTTTCTGGCATTGTGAATTGATACAACGCTGGGAGAAAATCTTTTGTGTTCACAGGAGAATGAATTTTTTATCGTCATATTGACAATGAGCTTCAGCATCCGTATTACAAACACGAGAAAGTTCACCCCCCCCCCCTCCGGTGACGCATAAATCCCACCAACATTTCCATCCTCTACACCGTGCACACCGAGCGGGAAGTTTTGCTATTCACATTTGCTCCCTATTTGTTCCAAACCACAGAATCTCAATTCGATCAAATTCCACATAACTCGAGCCGACAAAGCCGTCCGAATAAAGGCTCCGCGTCGTAACAAGATGGAAAAAGTTTTCCAGTCAGCTGCCTCCAGTTCAATTTTGAAGCTTCTCGCGCGCTTCTACCCGTCATGCAGACCCGCATACCTCCACCCCTCCCCGCTGACGAGAAAGAAAAACAACACTGTTGCACGTGTAAAGCCGATTGCTCGCGATTCGCGTGCAGCCGCAAACTCGCCGCGGCACGAGCTCGCCTACATCCCCATCAGCGATGGAAAAAACGAACCGCCGACAGATAGAGCGGCCTCGATCCGCGAATCTTGGCTCTCCACGCCCTCCCCCAGATACATAGGCGTGAGCTCGTCAAACTATCGTCGAATATAATCGCGTTGGCGTTTACTCAGTCGCGTCAACGAGGCTCGATCGGAGAACGGCCCCTCGAACAACGTCTTCGTCGCGATAAACAAAATTACCGAGCCCATCAATATTAATGAGAGCTCCTCATCCGATGTCGCCGTCTTCTCCTCTCCGCATTTTGTATGTTAACAGCTGCGGCTCCTCATCTCCGTCTCTCTCCTCTCGACGAGGGGCTGAAAAAACACACGAGCGAAATTGTGTCACGTGCCGCTGGAGAAGCTCTACACCCACTACACCTACATCCCCCACTGCAACGCTGTATATATAGCTTCTGCGGGCCCCTATCTCGTCGCAATTATTGATGTTTCGCGTGCAATAATATACACGGCGTATCCGCGAGCGAGAGGCGGAGAACAGCGAGAGAAAGAGAGACGAGGGAGTCATCCCAGCGGTCGACTTTCTGAATAAAACATATATCTAGGCGGCATAGGCTGAATCGAACGAGCTGGACCGTGTGCGCACGCAAGAGCAAATACACGAGGGAGAGACCGGGATGTATACCGACGAGAGGGTGCAAAACGCGAGGGGTAGAAATTAAGAGGATGGGAGGATGGGTAGGTGGACGGGCTTCCCCAGAGAGAGAGGGAGAGACAGAGAAAAAGGAACGAGGGCATTTTTGAAAATGGAGAGGAGTTTTGCGAGCGAGGGGTGCATCGTATTGAGCGCCACTCTCTTATCGCGTATCTGCTTTGTTTGGTCGGCGCTGCGGGACTGGATCTACCTCTATTTCAATTACGCTCTGCAGGATTCTCTGCGGGATGGCCCTTGTGCTGCGCGTATTTTGCGCTTTGCTCGACGTGTACTTGTGAGAATTGTCGAGGGTGACGCGGTGGATTCTTGAGCTGTTGGAAGTTTCGCGCCTTGGGTCTTGAGGTGATGCAAACGACGGAAAGGATGTCTTTCGCAGAATGCAATTATCACTGAGCGGCTTGAGTTCTCACTCGACTTCATCTGCACATTTTCGCTAGGCCATTCAGATTCTATTCATTTTGCATATTCGGCTGATTTGACTTTCTCGAGTTTTGCATGGATTGTGTAGGCAGGATTCTAAACCATGAATCATCTCCACAGTCACTAGAATTCTACATAAGGCGAGTGTAACCAAGTTTGCCACTGCACCCAAAGTTGCCAATTCAGTGAACTCTGAGAAGCATGCATCCAAACCTCGCCGAGCATTTTCTCGTGTTTATTATGTCAAGATGTCATTTGTGCATTCCAAGAATCCAAGAAACCAATCTTGAAATAATCAATCTACTCTATTTGCCAACTTTAAGGTTTAAAGTAGATAAAATTTAAACTTGATATGATCTGCGCAGGAGAACACTTGGTTCAGTCAATTTTGTCGTAGCTTAACTCATTCTATTCGTTATCTTAATACAGTTCTGGTTCTACTCCATTAGCCAAATCTGACACATTGGTTGGACGAAAAGAGAGTGTTCTTGATTATGTCACTATGCTTGCTTTCTTCATAGGATTGCTCGAAACAAACAAGTTTCAACCTAAAAACAATTTCACCTCAGTACACTACGATTTTTGTAAAATCAAATATATAGTCGGTTTGAAATTGATGCAATTATAGACGTGCTTGAGATTATTGTGTAGAACTTTAGAATGAGCTTTGGAACGAGTTCCAAAACATCGAAGAATACCAAAGCTCGATCTATCAATTGTCATAGTAAATTTCAAAACGATATTTCAAAGTGGAATCAATATCGAGATCAACAATTTCCATTCTTGCTGATTTCAGCCAATTTTCAAATCACAAAGAAAAAGGATGGTCTGATTCCGATGCAAATGTTAGAAACCTCACGGAGTGGAACAAACATTCATCCTTTCAAAGGTCAAGGCGTTTAGTGTGGAATTCAATCAGAAATAAAACAGCAAAAGTTTCTGAAAAAAGTAATATTTGATGAAAAATGTTGGAGGTGCAACCATTCATTGCAATGGCATTCATCTTCACATAGAATAAAGCATTAAGGGATCTTGATACATAAAACTCCAGATTTGAAACCAAATATTATACAAAAAATTGACGTGTGAAGACTAGCTGAGTATAAAACAGAACCAACATATTTTCTTTCTTACACAACACCAATAAATACTCAGACTATATGAGTATAATCAGATAACGAATCTTCGTATACCAGAATAATGTCGCAAAAGAAAAAACGATGTTAGCTTATCACAAAATATCCCGGGCAAAGTGAAAACAGAATACGCGAATGTGTCACGAATTGGCACTCAACCGATGATGATAGAGCAACTTCGTGCATAGTCATTCGACAACACGTGTGCACTATACAATTGCGCGGTCGAGCTCACAGCCAATACATTATACTGTGCTAAAGCGTTGGATACAGTATCAGTACTGAAGCGAGTCACGCGAAACAGTGCAGAATCAAAACGCTCAAGCTTTTATCCAAGCTCTTACACTCATTTACTCACACGCCGCTTCATTGCACCGGCCAGCAAACTTGACACGCACACCTCAGGAGACCAATGATTCAATAAAAAAGTCTCACGTTCAAATTACCCTCCATATCACTTCCGACCACGGCGAAATTGCGATGGCCGAGATTACAGAAATAGAGAGCTTGCAATGGCGAGACGCAAGTTTATCTCGAATGTTTACTATGGATTCGTTCCGGTATAAACGCGAGCACCTGAATTGGAGCGCACGCTGTGCGACAGGAGAAAAAAGAGAAGAGACGAAGAAAAATTGTGTCGCCAGAGCTTTGACGGACTTTCAGCTCGGAGAAAATTGCGAAATGAGAGGAAGGCACGAGCGAGGAACAATAACATCTCCCGAGCTTGCAGTTTGAATGGGATGCACGAGCTGCATTCGGTGCAATGTATGGAATCCGGGACACTTTGAGAGATTTTTACGAGCGACGCTATATTGTCCATACCCGACCGAGCGCACTTATTCAAAGCTCTCCGAAAGTACGTATTAGCTTCTCCGTCGCATCCGGCTACATCGCCCCGGAAAAAGTCAACTAACGAACTTTTATCATGCACTCGACACCCGCTATCCAATTTCTGCACCATTAGGTAATCTACCACGTATCGCTCGATACCGCAGATCATTATCTGCAAGAAATACTCTCGTGATAATGTGCTATATAACACTACTCATTACACGACTCTAATTTTTCTATAACTTCCATTTTCACCCTGTGTACGTGGAAGTGCACTTTTCACACAGAAAATCAACTGTTTGACACTCCGTACGTGAAATTTGACTTCGCGTACAGTTTGTCAACTTTCACTCACAGATTGTCAAGAAATAAAGTTCGATACACGGGCGTAAAATCTATTTTTACGTCCTTGTATCGAAATGTAATACTCACTCACGGATTGTCAAAAAATGACCAAAAAATAGCTTCCGATACGTGGACGTAGAAGTTGGATTTCGTATCCTGGTAATAACCCTATCAAGCCGAGAAAAAATTAAAGACACTAAAGGACACTCCAAATGAAAAAGCGTACAAATTTGGCCTCAAGAGCAGTCTCATTGTGAATTCCTCGCAGACTCGGCGCGGCACCACAACAAAGGACCAAAGCTGGGTCCACCCTCCCCGCGGCTGTGGAGCAACAATGGACTTTGCCCCGTGCCGCTCAACCTCCCCGGTCCTCCACCACCATCGCGTACGCAAATTGAATCGCGAATTCCATCCAGCCCAGCGGCAGAGACGCACCCCCTAATCTCGCCGCAGCTTCAGCAGCACATGTCGTCGCCCGTCTCGCACACGCGCCAACGACGAACGTGACGGACATACCCCCACGACGCAGAGATAACGGAAGCACCTGTGCACCAAGAGAGCAGATGGCGGGAAGTGGGTTTCACTACGGGGGTTTGTGCAAAAAGAAAACATAGCCAGTCGGCCGTCTGCTACTCTGACTCTATACGCAGAGAGGCGCAGAGGCAGCGCCACTCTACACAACAACATGCACAACCCCTCGGCGGGGGTGTAATACACAAAGCACGACTCACGGGGTGATAATCACCGTCAGCTTCGAGCCCCAGGCTCTACGTCGACAACAACCCAGTATCTGTGTAGCGGCGTCTCGACATGTCGAAACCACGTCCAGGGGGTTTTGGACACTCGCGACAGGTGCGACGGGGGTTTTTTTTTTGCACTGTGTACTATCGCGGTGGGCAACGCGGCCCGCACTAGAGCTGCTCTGCTCCGGGTCACAGCCGAGCTCAACCTGCCTCTCTCTGTGCGGATTGTCGCGCGCGCGCGCACATTGCAACCCTCCAGCCGGGGTTTTCGCGCATGCGCAAAGAGTTCCGCCGAGTATATGTACTGTGGGTAGAGAGCGAGGTGTACAAGGAGAGAGGTAAATGAGAGATGGGCGTGTGTGAGTGCAACCCCCACACAGGGGTGTGAGTGAGAGAGACGAGGAACCGAGGGAGCTACGGAGGCTGTCTGCCGCGCGCGAAGGAGGGGTTACTCGGTTCCTGTACGTTGGCTCCTTCCGCGTCTGCATACCAGGCTGCATGAACGGGTGACGCTGACGGCGCGGTGGGTCTGCGAGGTTATGGGATCCGATTGACGAATGCGGCGCGCGAATTTGCCTCGGGCATGTTTGACGGGCATGAATTTACTCGAGAGCTCTTACGATGCCATCTGGTTGTTGGCATGGAATTTTTGACAAAACGATTCTTGTCGTTTACAAGCAGTATTTGGATTCTGAAAGACACTCGAATTAGTCGTTGTAGAGTATCTTCTTCGTGGTGGAAGAGCCTTCGAGTGTCAGGACGTGTCAGTATCAGAAATGACCAGGAAGCAATATCGTAGAGGGCGAATTTCAGAAGCAAATAACCCCTATTCACACCCACTTGAGGATTGCGGGAGCGAATGAAAATTAGTCATAGGTATTTCGTTCATCGTGATCACTCCTCGGTGAAACAAACTGCATCCCTATACAAGACATCATTTCACTCCAATTCGAAAATATTCATTTATTCGACATTCAAATAAATTTAATCTCACCTTTGCACTTTTGAATATATTGCTCAAGTCACTGATACCACGGGAACTCCGCGTAACGAGGGTGAATTCTGCGTAAAATTTCCTCCACGGAACTCGCAGAGAATTGCTGTGTAATTCAAAACTGCTACGTGGAGATCCACCCGAGGAGTGCAAGTGTCTATCAAAAATATGAAGAATCTTTGATGTTCTACTTCAAAACACATAAAAATGGGGAGAAATTACATAATCTTTGAACTTTGATGAGAACTCTTGCCAAATAAGGAATTTCCACTTTGATTTTAAAGATAAAACCCCCATGGACCTTCTATATTAACACGTGATCAATTAGTAAAAACCATTTCAGATTCAAAAGATCCGCGTAGATGAAAATCCATTCTAGATCCATTCTAGCGCGTGGATGTAGAGGATATCATCGCGTTCAAAATTATCTTCTTACTGGAGATCCGAGATCGTTAGTGAGATGTACCATTTTCCACCAAGATATTGGATTATTGAGCACTCATTCACGATGAGAGATTTACACTTGAAAACTATTTAACGCAAAAAGGGGACATCCAAATTTTTTCCCTTCAAATTCCAAAACATCTTACCGATGGGAGAAAGGCAGGGGACCGGTATTGAATTTCTGTAAATGACATCTCATACCAGTTAGTATCGACAATATTTCTGAAGGCTCATGCAACGATGAAAAGAATTTTGCGAGGTTGAATCGTCGTAGTATCGTACTTATCTCTTTCTTGCCCATCTCAGATGGATATTCTGCTCTGTAGCTAAAGCTTGTTTAGGTCAATATTCATGATCAATGCACATTACATGGTAAGGGCGGATCATCTAATAGGAATGCAGAATTATATTTGCCTCTTTTCATTTTTCATTCGCTTGAGATACGATTCTCTCGATTGCTCGTCCAAGATACGATCTTTTTGCTCCCATTTCTAAAATACGAGTTCCTTCATCTGGGCGAAGAGATACGACCACCTTGAACCGACCGGAAGCATAAGAGTTTATTCAACGCGTTTTCAGAATACGTCTTTATTGAACTCACAATCGAGATACGAGGTTATTGAATCGTGAATCAGGCAATTATACCATTTCACTACAGTCTAAGAGAAGGGCTTCTCGTTTGGAGTCGTCGCCATGTAGATATGAGGTGTTCAGCTCCATAGTGGACTAAGTCCCTATTTGCGATCAGTAAAGACTTTTACCCGTAGCTCTCGAGTAATGTCCCAAAAGTTTGTCCAAGTTATTTTATCATATTAAAAACATTATCAAGATACGAGAAAGATTGTGGCGGAAGGTCTACTGCCTGATCGGAAGATGCAGGATGAATTCTGGGGGTGAGAAAAACCACTTTCCAAGAAGAGACTTACAACGGGAGAACCAGGGGTCCGAGTCACCAATCCCCACCGAAATTTTTTTACATTCTCGTATCACCTAATAGATGAAGAATCCAGAGTGTCTCCGGCAAAAGGGCACTCTGTTCCAAGATACAGCTATAGACATTAGCATTGCCCATATAGGCCTGTGTTAAAAGGTCGTGTATATATATATATAGATATACTATCAATGCTAATGTCTATAGCTGTATTTCGGAACACAAGGCCCATTTGACGGAGATGCCTGGGATTCTTTATAGTACGAGTCTGTAAAAAAATTTTGGTGAAGATTGGTTTTCCAAAGACCTGATCCTCCGCTTGTTAGTCCACTATGGAACTGAACACCTCATAGATCTCGATATCTCTCCGTTCATTTTAAATGGATTGGAATTAAATTTTCAGAGAAATCAGGGCATGTTAGGAAACTCACACTCGAGGAAAGTTATGACCTTCAGATCAAAGATACCTTTGTCGGGTGAGAACTGTTGCTCGTACAACTAACCAGACTAGGATAGTATGTAGATCGAATTGGCATAGAAATGGCAGTACTATCAGCAGAGGAGATGAATGTTCGTAGAATATTTGGTTGCACAGTACTGAGTACAGATAATAACGTATTGCGCACTCCGAAGGAACTAGCTTCTGATTTGTAAATGTCAGGAGAATCCCTCCACTGTGGGAGCGTAGCACTCCTGAATTCTCACTCGGATCCCAAAGTTTCGAGTGCAATCCCGAGTAAACTTCAATTTTGTCTCAAGTAGAGTTAACAGTCTTAAGTCGTTTGAATTATTCAGAGAGATACTTGAGAACTTAGCGAATGCTGAGACAAACTTCGATTCTGCCCTGAGAGAAGTGTGAGCCCCCACACACTACATTATGATGCTCTGATAAAAGCCAGGTGGAATTTGTAGCCAAGTCGCAATCATTGTGACTATAGGATATTTAAAATCAAGGAGGACTCGAGAAAAATTCTTGTAATTTTGTGCGGCAATATCACACGTACTCACTGCATGCGTCGATCTTCTATTTTATCAAGACATTGAGTCAGCTAGGGAATTATCTTGAAATTCTGCGAGGATATCGTTTGGAGAGATGCTGCAGCAGCCAAATTCCCTGATACGGAAACATTACTTTATCGCAGCCCCCCTCGCCAACGCGTCTTTATGTGCGATGCTCGAACAGCGTCGCACGTAAACACGCGTTTGCGAGGGGGGCTAGCGATAATATATTAGATTACATCACTGAAGGCGGACGGCGAGTTCGGGCCCTAGGACGTGTTGTCGATCGAGCGCAGCGAAGGAGATATGTCCTAAGGGTCCGGACGAGCCCTTCCGCTGGAAGTGATGTGGTATTGTTCACGGCGAGAGCCGCAAAAAAGGGAGAATTGTCCGATTTTGAGGTTAGAGTGATGAAAAATAAATTATACCACGTGGTGCGGGAGCTCGTTCCTTTCGCGAATACGTGCGATCAAGAAAATTATCGTACTCGTTCGCGAAAAAAACGCGTTCCCGCACCACGTAGTATAAACTACTATTATTCAAGGGGGGTTATACCTACTCTTTTGCTAGGTCTTGAATTAATTTTGATCTTTGTGTGATAGTAGACATTGCCATAGCACATGGTCAATGTCCTGACTTTAATGACCGCAAAGAGCAACTAGGATCGCTAATGAAATTTTTCCGTTACAAAGAAGCAGCTAGATTGTAGTGGCTTACGCGACATAATAAAATCGGAAGAATAGAGAACAGACATGAGATCTTATATGACAAACTGAACCGTACGAAAAAAAGTTGGCAGTTTTTTTAACGTTTGGATGACTCTTATGGACGATTGAAAATATGACAAATTTAAATAGGTGCTCAACAATATGGCGGACGGTACGCATCAGTCACGTGACACGAAAACGTTTTCGAATTGTTTTTGAATCAGAAAATTCTTCCGTAACCAATGAACTGTGTTCATTTAGATATTACGAGTGATATTCGTGACGGTAGTCGTCAAATCTTTGCCTTTATGCTGGATAAAGAATTACTTTCTATAATCACGTGACTACTCCGTTAGCGCGCGAATTCAAATTTGTAGAAGTCCAAAAAGCTTTCAAAAATAACATACGTACCCAGAAAATTCCAAGTTTTTCTTCCTGTGTTCAATTCATCATAAACTTCTAAAATTTGCCTTTTTCCTGAATGATGTCTTGCTCCCTATTCTGTCTCATTTTTCAAAATCGAACTTTATGATTGTGGATTCAGTGCTTTTTTTTGCTGAGTCGTTGAAATATTGTCAGAGTTCAGAGATGAGGTAGCAAGACTTTGTCGTCATACTTGCGACATGTTGCAGCTTTTGCCGGGTGGTCCGTGGTATCATTGTCGTTATTCCGTGATCGAAGGTATCCAGTCAAATACCAAAGAGCTCCGGCTCATTTTACGGACTTTGATTACCTTTTGTCAATTTGTTTTGGTGTCCATGATTAAAGAATTAAGTTTCTTCAGAAAACTTGAAGGATCGGTGAATATAAGTATGTTTTGGCTGGTACCGGTTGATGTTGCATGATGGAATCGCACTTTGCTCATTTTGTATGCTAAATTTCTTCTGAGGCATTCTTCAGGGATATATACTCAAACGTGTTGATGGGTTTTGCGATGAAGAATACATTTCGGCCGAGAAAAAAATTGTTGAACTTTTATGAACAATTTCATATAAAA
>JAPYYZ010011477.1:0-10352 GCA_030522705.1 Eretmocerus eremicus | reverse complement strand
GTGGATAGATTATGTGAGCTTGTTGAGCGGCTTAGTGAAGGGATTGGACACGGTCTACAGTGCTGGGTCAGTTTTTGCTCAAAAGAGTGACCTCCGTTCAGCATAAACCAGCGGAATTTGAGAAACTCTGGAATGAGATGACATTGGACAATAGAGTTCTTCTAGTACAAGCTTCGTCAATACTGAATAAAATTATTTGTTTTACCGCAATTGCTGCTCGAGATTTTCTCACTCGGTAGAAAAACTACCTTCTAATCCTCTGTACACAAGACGCATAGAGAGAGGCTTCAGTTATGGATTCCATCTTTGCAAATAAAACAGTCTACCCCTTTACTCATCAAATAAAGGCAATCCCATCCTGCTTCACTGGTTGCATATTTTTTCAATATCACTCTCAAATACACTATAGTCAAGACTTGGTATTGCATAAAAAATCTTCATTGTGGATGGTTTGTAACATGAAATCTTCATTGTGGATGGTTTGTAACATGAAACAGATTTGCTGAATATGTAGATATTCTCGTGGGAAAGGCTTCTTCACTAAGAAGAGAGAAAATTCCCTAGTAGTGCAGCAAGCATCTACTCTGGCAGGAACCAAACGCAATGTAAAACAAAGAAGGAAGTATTTTTGAGAAAGCATTTTTCCACTCTTGATCATTACTTTGATCTCATTTATAACCTTTGCAGTATATTACAGTTTCATCATAGTTTCAACTTCAAAGCTCGAAGTTATGTTCAGTCTCACGTACGAAATCGATTTCGAGTATGTTGTTAGTCCTGTACGATTGACGACTGACGCAAAGTTACGTAATTACTTTGCGGTTGCACCCCTTATTCTTCAAGTGCTGGGATTTATATACTCTGAATTTGTGGAGGAGGGATCCTACGGATCACTTTTATACTGTTTCACGAATTTATGAATAATTCTGCCAGCAATATTTTGGGACTTTGCTTGGCTCTTGCAGGATACAATTTAGATGCCTGGCAAAACTCAGAATAGAGTGTGGTATGCATATTAGACATAAGTAAGAACTTTGTTGATACAGTGGCTTTTTTGCAAGTACTCGTACCAGAAATCGAAGCTCTCTCTATTGGTCAGAATGATGCGATGGTTTCAAACGTGGACCGATACAAAATGCGTTGTTAGATAACCTTCGATTTTCTCTGTTGCATTAGCTACTCTCGTTTTGAACTGAAAAATTATCTGAGGACAATCTCAGTTGGGCGTCATTCTACCCAATGCAAGATTGACTGACCAGAAGAGTGTGAGGGATTTGGATCACGGATTTTGCTGAAACTTTCGGAAATCCGTCTATAGGTGCCAAAAGGTGAGATCCAGAGCCGCAGAGTTTATTGCCCAATGGTTTTCGAGATATAGCTTAGGTTATTAGTACTGCCAATATAGGCCCATGTTGAAATTATATCTCGAAAACGATTGGGCAATGAACTCTTCGGCTCTGAATTTCATCTTTTGGTACCGAAAGGAGATCATTCGCAAAGTTACAGCCAAACCCGTAATCCGGATGCCTTACGCTCTCCTGGTGAGCTATGCTCAGATTTATGGAATGATATTCTAACAAAATTTCTGGAAGAAAGAATTTGTCGTGAGTGACGGTGAGAAAGAGGTGAAGAGTAAGAATGGCGCAACCGCGATAAGAGAAGAAACGAGGATTTGAATACAGAAAGGGAGTCGGGAGAAATTTCCGCAGTCAGAATTCTCAAACGTGCCAAGTTACGCCACGTCCACGTATCACGCAATGGCTCCACTGGCCCGTGATGTGACGGAGCTCAAGTCAAGAAATTCAGGTACTGATGGGCTATGGTGTGTAGAAGAGGTGCGTCAGCGACGCTCGATACAGGATTGAAAGAGATCCACCACACCTTTTTTCAGAGCTCAAAGACCTAGCGAAGCGCGAAACTAGGTTGAAACTATAGCTCGATGTGTGCATAGCTCCTTGCAACTCTTTTTGTTGCAGGCATACTTGTACTTGGTTTCACTTTCAACAAGACTCATCACTAGAAAGATTCAAAAATCACGTGACACGTCGATTTCCAAACGCTCGAAAAATCTTCCCATCTTACTCTGACTTTGGTTCCTGATTCTCTCTCATCTAAGCTCTCATTAATTCCGTATCTAGATGGATCGATGAGTATTACATCATGAGCCTCGAATGTCTCTACCTCGTATCTAGCTCCAGCTAAGCACAGACGAATTCATTACGAAAGGCTATTAGGGCATCATTATAGTTGAATTCCAATCGCAACATTTGGCGAGTAATTAACTGACTCGAATTAATTAAAATGTCTCGACTTTATGGTTTTAGAGACTATTAGGTTACTCATAGATCTGAGTTCATGCAATTCCTGCAGAGATATGGTTTTTTTATTAATTCCATGCATTAAGACTCTAGAGCAGAAACTTCGTTAGCGGGATATTTTGGAATTTTGTCATCAGTGTGCTTCCTTCACAACAGCATACATTTTTTGTCATGCATGTGAAAGTTTTGGAAGAAAGTGATAGAACCGGACTTGGGTGTAAATATTAAATTCTAGTTGGAACAGTTCGAGGTCAGAATATAATCAAGATCACGGGTTTACATCCTTTACTCATGTTGTAGGGGGAAAATCGATCAGTAGAAGATCGATGATCATGCGAAGAACTGAGATAGAAAATAAATTGCTGATCAATAATGACAACCAAAAAAATGTAACCAATATTGGAATCAATCTCATAGAAGCATATCGCATATGTGAATGAAGTCGAAAGCAAGAAGAATACATTTGGAATGTGCATGCAACTGAATTTCGTAGATGAAAAATAGAGCATCCTCGTTCCAACCCAAAATTCGCCAACATTCTGGAAGCACTCAGTCAGTGGACAAGTCGAGAGCCAATCTTGTGGATCACGGATCTGGTCAGAACTCTGGGAATCATCTTGTTTTGGTGAGAAACGAAGATATCCCAGAGTGTTTAGTCGTACGGGCCCTCTGTTCCGAGATCATGTACGAATATTAGTATTGTCGGTATATTCATGTATATGACTTTCAAACACGAGCCAATGAGCGCAATACTGATGTTCATCTCAGAATAGATGGCTTGTGTGACTTGACCCTTTGGGGTATCTTCATTTCTCACCAAAACAAGATGATACCAAAGTTCTGGCACGATCCGTGGCCCAGAAAGTGGGACTCTACTTACGAATTAGCCCATAATACAAAAAAAGTACCAAGAAAATTCAATTCTCCATTCGATATCCACGTTTTCTTTACTAGAGAGGGAATGGAGGTTCATAATTGCTAACCAAAACTAAGTTCAAGAATAGAGCCAAGTGGTCGGACCGGTTTAGTCGAGAATATATAGCAAAATGGGGGGGGGGGGCAAGGTTAGGGTTGACAAATTCAAAGTATAGAACGCGCGGTAGCTCAAGTCTAATACTTGCCTAGGCGCGCTACCGCATGCCCTGATTTTGTTGCCGTTCAAGGACAAGATCAGATGTACCAATCTGATAGTGTGGCTTTATTCTACACACGTTACTAGTCTCGTATTAAGGCTTTAGAATACTTCTTCTGGTCAGTCTTGATGTTTCTAGGAGACCTTGATCCGGAAATCGGTTTGAGGCTGAGAGGTGCTATGAACTGCCATAGAATTCAACCCCAACCATTGACAGCTTGCATTTTCAACTCACTCTGGGATCTTCCTCGAACTCCAGAATTTACAGTGATCACGACCTTCTCAAAGCGTGCTTGCCTAAGTATGAGCAGAATTTACTTCAAATTCGACGCACTGTCATCTAACGCGAATCCAAGGGCGTGATCAGCATCAAGGACCAAACTGACTCAGATCTTTATAGAGTATCGATGCACCAGACGATGCCAGATTTTGCTCGCATGGCACAAACGGTCCCAGCAACACCGTGAACGAGCGCAATACACACAGACAGATCGCACATGGGGGGCCCTGGTCTCTCGGCGGTGGCAATGGTCGTGGTGGGAGTCGTTTCGCGGCAGACAGAGAAAGGAGAAAAGTAGAAGGTGAACCCCATAGCTCTTGTGCTCGGCAAGCCAAGGGTCTGCACGCGATGCTTTGAAAAAACAGATGCACCGAGAGCGAGAGCAAGAGAGAAAGAGAGGGCCCGACGCTCGGTGGGACTGTCTTTGCCCAGGTGCTGTGGAGGTAATACCTATTCTCGCCAAGAGCCGAACGGGGCGCCTGGTCCGCTGGTGGGAGATGGATATAAGCCCATAGCAAGGAGATGATGCTATCAGTGTCTTCGCGCGCCACTCTAACGCCGCCAACGCTACCGTACTTACAGACCGTGTCGTTTGTTTCTCCGCAGTTGTAGACTGCCCATTCTGTGCAACCCCGGACCGAACGTGATATCGTTACGCGTCGTCGTCGCCAGTCGTGCTTCTATTTCAACGAGTGTTGGCGAATGTTGGCACGAGCCGAGATGCTGCAGGTACCATTATTACTCTACTGGACATCCCACCCTGCGCTGTGCAACCCCCTCGTTACTGTGCTCTTATCCTCGCCCTTAACCGATCCAACGACGCGCGAGTGACGCAGTTTCAAATTTTATGCGCTTTTCTTCTGCTGATGCTGCCCCTCGAGAAACTTTTGCGCTGATCGGAATGTTCTGACCCAGTTTGGCTCCACTCTCCGCGGAGATAGTTAGGTCCCGAAAAAATTTATGATTTGAATTTTGCTAGCTTCGAATATTCAGAAAAGTGTTTACCTATCTAGCAGTTCTGCAGCCATTGTAAACTAATCCCAATTTTATGCATTCCTTTTCACTTGCTCTATAGTAACGGAAAAGAAATAGTGGGATGCTAAATTTATTATCTGGTATCAGAATTCTGCGAGATGGGTAATATTATGTGCAATTTCATTGCATTCAAACTTCGCCCTTGATCATTGAAATCTATTTTTATGAATTCAAGCCCTTCATGCATTCCATCATGAATGAGTGAGAGATATTACTTGGGACGTCAAACCCTTTGCTCTGGCATACTGGCGGGTCAAGTAGCTCTCAATAAGTGCAGCTCTGCGTTGGGCAAAGAGCTTTACCACGCTAAAGTCGTAACTCATGAATGGACATTTTCTCCGGGAAATACATCTAACGACCAGCTGCTGTCGTATTAAAAAATGAAAAATCACCACTCGCCGCACACGTAGTAGTCGGATAGAGTAAATCTTCTTCATGGCGTCACTCAACTTTTCGCCAAAGTTGCTTTCAACATCGTTCCTTGTGCAAAATGAATTTTTATGAAAACTTTCAAATGGAAAACACTTTCCGAGTTGAAATTTTCATAAGACATATTCTGGACGAGCCGGTAACGAGGTATTATCATAATTCCAACAGAGCTATCAAGCGCCTCGTGAATAATTTATAAGTTCCTTTTCCACGCTCGCCGGCATCACTTGAAATCTTAAACTTATCAAGAAGAGCAAGCTTGTGTTTTCAACGGGATGCTTCCCAATTGGTCAAAAACAAAATACCTATATGAATGAGTAACGCAGATTGGAACTAAGATCATTTTTTCATTTTTCTTTATAATGCTTCTCTGTTCTGTCCACTTGAAAGTAATAAGTTTGTTGATCAAAGCTGATTTCATCCTTTGTTTGTCTCTAAAATTGAGGTGTTGATTTAAGATCAACGCAATCCATTCATCCCTATTTGTATGTAAAGTGTTGATGATTTACTGAAAATGTGCTTGCGAATATAATTGCTTTCCAATGTGACGATCAATTGAGAGACATCCATAGAGTAAGCGAAGATTTCTTTCCGATTTCTGTGACCTCCTTTCGTTACGTAAGACATCGTCGAATGTCGCTCCCTCCTTCAGCCCTAGCCTCATTTCTTATATAGAATTGAAGGTATATGTTTCAAGAAGTCTTGGAATAGGTATCGTTTTCTTACCTCGAAAATCACGATGATTGGTTTCTCAAAATTGAGTGAATGGCAAACCTATATTCCTCATTTTTAAAAAATTAACCATCGTGACTATCTTGAACTGATGGTGAATCGAAATTGTGATCTGACAGTTGCATATTAGATTCAAAAGTATTACCGTATTGAATCCAACATTCAAAGTAGATCGTGTGCGAAGAGTAATTTGTAATTTTACCCTTCTTTGTTTCTGATCTCGAATCCTTCCTTGTCCAAAATCTCGACGATTACACTAGTTCAAATTTGCTGGATTTCTATCTGCAGAACGAAGATATGTAAAAGCTCATACAAAATTTGTTCTTGCCATCCAAGTCTACGTCTTTTCACCGTTTCACCAAGATTTTTAGAAATTCACAACGATGAATCATTTGATGTGGGAGGCACTGGGCCAAATTGAAACACGAACGAGTTTCTATTTAAAGTATCTTTCCTTCTTGCTATAGTTGAGAGATAAGGGATCAAAATATTCCTGTTGCGAGGTTAGATAACTTGCTGATGAAATGGTTGAGGAATTTTTCTTAGTAAATCATCACTATACTTAGAAAGACATTAATAAAGATTTGGTTTTCAAAAGTCAAGGGTTCATATTTGACTCCGGGTCGGATTTATCCACATCTGAGACGAAGAAAAAATGAGAACAGAAACGTCGTGGTCAAATCGGGAATGAAAAATCTTTAATCCACGAATCGTTCGGCTTCAAAATGCCTCAACATTTACAGTAAGGGTATATATCTCTAAGACAACGAACAGTGGTTTCTAAGACTATGTCTTCAACTTCATCTTTAAATCCTCACAAGCCTCTGAGAATAAGCAGATTTTGAGTATGCAAACTTCGAGTAAATCAGTAAATGGAGTCTCAGTGAGACTTTGATTTCTTTTGTTCCCAACTACATTTTACTCTGATTTGCCAAACGCAGCAAGATTAGGCTCTTCCTGGAGATGCTCATATAATCTACAGCAAATCCATTCATGGAACTTTGACTGCGTAAGCTTATAAAATATCTAAAAAGTCTTTGAATATCATCCGGTGCCGGGAATAGACCTTTATGATCGCCAATGTCTTTTCACCGCTTTTCTGGGCGATCATTACTCCACGAGACACGCGTCGAGCATCATTTTGCTCTTTACGCTCGACCATAAAAATCGCACGTGCTGGCCGGTCAACTCGAGGCGCTCGTTGCAAGAGTCTAGCAAATTTTGCTTCCTGTGCTGCATCTGCTGCATCTTCTTCACTTCCTACACCGCTCATTGTTGTCGCGCACCCAGAAAGAGAGAAATCGGGTTCACGCGCTGATCGGCAGCACGCGAATAAATTCCCAACATCCGCGTTATACCGTATGAGAATGAAATTTTTTCGCCTTCGTATATGCCCGAGACGCCTCGGCAACTTTTATCAGCATCAGTTTTTGTTCCGCTCCGTATCGGAAGAGTTTCCCCGCTCGCATCTCGAGGAAATGGGAGGTTCCTTTCACGGACTTCACAGTATGAATTTGCGAGACTTCCAGAGCCTTTCAATTCACGTACACTTTGCCCAATTGTTTTGGATAGTATCATAATCTTTCTGAAATTTTGATCTTTGAGACTGTAAAAAATACTTAGTTTAGAATTGGAGTAGGCATCTCACACCATCAATGCTCAAATCTCCAATTTCAAAATCTCTGACCTGAGCAATGAACATTGAAAATCATTTTGTCGATGCATTTTTTTGAGGATTCCCAGATTTGCAGCAAGGATTCAATGTTTCTTCAAGGTGGTGACGTGGAGTATCCGCCTTAATCCGTACTATTGGCAGTATGAAACTTCTCACTAAATATTAGGATCAAGAAAAAGTCCGAATTAACCCATTTTTTAGAATTTAGATTTTTTTTAAAGCGTATGGAATACATCCCTTTGGTTCGCGTTACGCTAGAAATTTCTGGAGACAAAGATCCCTTGAATATCCAGGCTCTCTATAATGAAAAATCTCACTGATTGTATGGATGATCTAGCCTTTCGTTACGAAATCATTCAACATCCCCGTTGAAGCTGTTGTCTTGTCCTCGTGGTCATACCGTCATACCCATGACTTACTCTTTGGATCCATGGGAATTCCTATTTCGCGTAAAAGATCGTATCAAGATCAATGGCATTTAGAACGTCATTTTATACATTATAATCCAGAACTGACCGCCTATAAGACCGTAATTCTTCCATAAAGGTATTTCCATGAGATTTTCTCGATTGATAAAAATTTTCAGCAAATTCCGCGACTGTAAACCTGGGTGATATAATTTCTGCCGAATCGAGTTAGCATGAATGAGCAAAGGTTTTTAAAGCGACTCTTCTCTCAAGGATATGAGCTCATTTGAGTTCGTCTCAAGCGCGTTCAGTTGACTGAGTATTTACAGAAGGAATATATAACGTCAGTATTTCGTCGCCGATCACGATATTACAAAGCGATAACGATGCGGTAAGCGGTGCAGCTGGATAACATAATACTCGAACAGAGAAAGTATAAGTGGATCGTTCACTGATACAGCATCGTGAAATCTCCATAGAATCTGGTCTCAATCGTAATCGTCTTTTGTCCCGATGTGAATGAAATGATAATGAGAATTTGCTAATGACCCAGGTAATCAATGAGATGACACAGCGTAATTACTCGTACAATAAAAAGTTGCATGAGAGCTGCCAGCGCAATTATGAACAAAATGTCCAATGATTTTCAAATTATTCTCAATCCGCCGCTCTTCCAGTTCAAATGGAGTAGTTTCTCGATTGTACTAGAGGAATTGAGTTGAAAAAGATGGAGCTGCATAATTTTTGAGGGGGAAGTTTTGAAGATGATCATGAACTTATCAGATAATTCAATATTATCAACTCCGTATCACTGAAAAGTACTGAGTGATGCGTGGATATTTTGAGAGGAGCTTTTAAAGAACGAAATGGAAACTTTCTCACAGTCATTTGTGCAATCAAGAGCATGAACGACAAACCGACGAAACTTGTATCAAGTCTATCGAATAGTAGGATCTGAATTCACAGTTCACAAAATTGTCGCTAACGATGAGAAATTCTGCAAATGATTCACTTTATTGATAAAAAGTTTCAATGCATCACTTGTAAGTGCGAGCTGGAGAATTATGTACGATCGCTGGGTTACGAATGTATTCATTATCATGAGTGGTGTTGAATGGAACTAACGATAGTGATCGCATTAAATGAATATGTATGATCAATTAAACGATCCTGCGAAATCTCGCGTGGTGCATTGTACTGATTACTTTTCTGTGCGGTAGAATTTCACTCATCATCAAAATTGTTGGTCCACAATTTTACTGGAACGCAGGATGGAAAAAAAGATTTACAATAAAGTTACGTAAGATATACAGGCTTTCGTTTTACAATCGTTATCATTCGTAAATTTTATAAAATACACGCTTCTCCAAACCGAATCACGTAATTGCGTTACCGTATTCCAATTCTTTCATTGTAAACCCTCGTAAGTCTTCGAAATGTGCGATTCTCTCGACCGCATCATATGATTGCGCGGGCATATTCCCATTTTTCCATTCCAAATAACGAAATACCCACACTCGTAAACTTTTGGATTACGCCAGATTTCTGTCAATTAATATTCACGCCACAGTTTGCAGCCATACTTTCACTGTATCTAATTACACAGTCGAAAATTTCATTTAAATTGTGAAATATTTTCGAAATGCAATCCGATGTAACGATACATCTCATTGACCGTATGTTCACAATAATAACTTTTCCGTGTACAGTTGGCAATCGCTGTAGTAAGCACCTCAACAAAATACGCTAATATCAGTCAACATTTATGCAAGTGTTAGATAAAAGACAATCCCCTCTTCTAGTTTTGAACTACATAACTGCATCTAAGACTATAAGAGGAACCTATTCCAGTACTACACTTATAAAGAAGCGCCTACAGTGATCTCAACGAATTTTCATGATCCAGGCATCCTCTTCTACCAAGATCTTTCCGTCTTTGTTAGGACCACTCTTCCGTTCATAATCACTGATGCAGTGTTTTAAGGCTGACAAAGAAGAACGATAGTGAATTCCAAAAGAATTACATGCATCAGAGTTAGGGTAATCAAACTGAACTATCTCTCCGAACTGAAGTGTTACCATTCAACAGCTCAGAGATTTACTTTGTGCAACATTCCCAGAATTTTACTTGGAACCAGAGTTGAACGTCATACAAATCCATCTCGCATGAGTAGATCAAAAGTATCCCATTGTAAAGGAGACAAAAAAAAATGTTCTGTCTAAAGAATCTCAAAGCCTTTGAGTGCTAATCTAATTGAGGACATTAGATTGTCATTCAATTGCATCAGCGAGGTGAATAATGATTAAATCAAACGAAATCACACGAGAAACTTCATAGGATGTA
>JAPYYZ010011474.1:0-22096 GCA_030522705.1 Eretmocerus eremicus | reverse complement strand
CGAGTCGAGCGTAATGCGGAGCCATTATCGTGCGCGAAAAGCTAGCGTTTACTTCCGTGATTGACGCATCCGCGCTGTGCGGCGCAGGAAAGCGCGGGAGGTTTAAATTGCAGCGTCGAATGTCTGATTATGTTTGTGAAGCCTCGCGACGATGGACGGCCGTGGCAACGCATCGCGCAGCGCATGTTTGCAAATTTCGATCGTCAACGAGACAAGGTCTCACGAGTGGAAAAAGCACACGGCAGGGGGAAAGGGGGAAAAAAAGAGGACGAGATCGCCCGGCGCGCGCGCAAATACATGCGCGAGTACTTCACGGAGGTGGAGATGATGGAGGCGGAGGAGGAGGTGGGAGAGTTGGGATATCCGTATGGGAGGAGGTGCAGAGGAGGAGGCAGGAGAGAGTGAGGAAGGAGGAGAAAGAGGAGGAAAAAGCCCGTACGGTTCTGATGCATATACACTAGCGCTCGGGAGAAAGAAGTCGTTGCGGGGCAGGTATGTGCCGTACACTCACGTGCACTCGCTCACTTCAAGGAAGTTCTATTGAGAAACTGGCTACGCTCTGCAATTTTAATAACCACATCCTACGGCCATTGGGTAACATGGCGGATGCGCCTCCTCCACGCTCCAACTGACCGCTGCTCTCTTCTCTCTCGCTCTTTCTCTCCCCGGCGCTGCGGCGCGGAGCAGAGCTCGTCGTTGATGCTCCGCTTCATCCGGCCCGATTACACTGCGGCTGGCCGGCCGCTGCCGCCTGTCGACTCAATTCAATTTGATGTCCTAATTCTCGAGCACGAGTGGGTCAGAAGGCAGCCCTTGCACGCGCGCGAAAGCCAAAAATGACTCTATCAGAGCCTGCGCTGGTGAGCAAAGTGCGATGCAGTTGCAGTGTGAAAGAAGCCTTCTTACTCTCCTTGATACACGATTGTTGTCAATTATAAAGGCACAATGGCAGCGATAAACCAACATTCAATTATCTCTGATTTCTGAATATAAGTGTAATTTTTCTCAATAATTTCAGATATCAAGTATAATGTCAGGGTTCCGGTGTCTGATGACTGGATAAATTCAGCGAGATTGGTATTGTGGCTAATTTGTGTAATCAGTTGACAGGATTTTTCTGTTGATGGTCAAGTGGGATGTAGTAAATCTCATGTCGATACCGGAGATCAATCTCGAGACCACTGGATCTCATTCGCTCAACACCATGTGGGTTATGCCATGCCAAGTCAACAAGGCAGTTCAGACCGCTCAGAGGTTGCGACCGCGAGCAGGTCAAAGTTGGGCGCTACGTATAGTTTTACGTTGATGCTTTGCTCTGGCGAGCAAATTCAGACAGTACAAACCTACAAATTCTACACGATTTTCGAACGATTCTTAAAACGTGCGAGAGAATGCCGATATTCAGTCTCGTTGGTATTAGTGAAATCCACAGAGAATATTAAATGGGACGACGGTAATGACTGATCCGAATTGATCTCGCGTCGATTCGTGTGCATTTGAAAGTAGGATACTTATCTTCCACCGTGTTCTTAAATACGAGTACTTGCAAATATTAACTGAGCGAAGAGTTAATTATTCACGCGAGAATCAAAATCAAGTCTACTCTTCTATGTAGAACATAACAAATCATAGCCTCGAACAATTTTTATAGGGTGGAATATTCAAGAAGAGATTGTTCATGAACCTAGCTAAGAGCATGAAAGAGCGGGAGACCACTATCGAAAGGGTGGAGGAGGTGAAAAATTTAATCCGGTGGTAGTTTTACGACGGGATTCTTGATAACCTCCAAGATTCAAAAGGCAGCAGTTAGAACTTTCCGGATAGGCCCTTGTGAATGAGTTTGATACGTATTGAAAGCTACTGATACTGTCTCATTAACTCCCCGTGAAAAGAAGAGCTGTACACTATTATACATAATAGTTTACAGAAATTGGGGGTACACTCTCATACTACCTCATACTGCTTCATATACCCTCATTTGCTCAAGAATGACCGAAGGAAGTTGTATAGAGCATGGATAAATCAACTTTTTTGTCGAATAAAATTGACTATTACATGATTCATGCATTCTCATAAGAGTCATTCTCATTTGGCAAGAGAGTTGAAACATCCATGCATGTTCTATACGACTTCTCTCCGTCATTTGCTAGCACATGAGGATGTATGAGATAGTACGAGATAGTACGAGGCAGTATGAGAGCGTACCCCCAAGTTCTATACTCTATCATGTATGATATTGCTCTTTTTTTCACGGGTCCCTACAAAATTCTTCCGACTTAGTTGTCTCTCAGGGAGAAAGCAGTTCAGTCGCCAACCACCCATCTTGAACATGATGACAGAGAAGCATGTAATGTATCGCATACGAGCGATCCTGCGCTCAGCGTTAGATGGCGGATAAACATTCCCGTCAGAATTCAAATCATGCTTGGGCCATAGTCCTGTGGTCAGATAATCAATCCAGAAGATGCATGAGATAAATGGCTTCGAGCGAAAGAAGATCCGAAGCCTATGATAATCAAAATTCTACAGGAAACACGATCGGATATGGATGGTCTTGCATACAGCGTCAGAAGATGGAACAACATTCGCGCCAAGATTGAAATCACCTTTGTGTCGCACTTCCGTGATGAGATATATAATTGATCCAGAAAATTGGTCCAATGGTTTTCGAGTGAAAGACAATCTTCCTTGCTATGAGAATCAATATTCCACGGGATAACACTCGGATATGGACACTCGTGCACTCAGCGTCGGAAGATGGATCAACACTACAATCGAAGTTGAACTCAGTCTTACGCCGCGCTCCAATGGTCAGATAATCGGTCCAGAATATGAGATAGATGGCTTTCGAGCGAGAAAAGATCCGAACCCTATAATAACCGGAATTCCCCGGGAAGCATGATGGGATGAGAACATCTCTGCACTCAGCGTCGAAAGTTGAATCAACATCTCCGTCAAAATTATAATCGTCCTTGCGCGACACTTCCGTGAGTAGATAATCAATCCCAAAGATGGATCCAATGGCGTACAAGCGAGAGATAATCTAAGTTTCTAACCCTATGAGAATCAAAATTGCACGGGAAGAACGATCGGATACGGACGATCCTGCACTTATCGTCAGGAGATGGATCTCCGTTAAAATTGGAATCATCCTTGCACCTCATCTCTGCGATCAGATAATCTACCCAGAAGGGGGTGACATGGCTTTTGAACGAGAGACAATCCTCCTTGCTGGAGGAATCAAAATCTCACAGGAAGCATGATTGGCTATAGGAGATACCGCATGCACTGTCAGAAGATTCATAAACATCTCTGTCATAATTTGAATCATGTTTGCGCCTCACTTCTACTCGTGGCCAGATAATCGATCCAGAAGACGGAATGAATGGCTTTCGGGGGGAAAGAAGATCTAAACCATGTAAGGATCGAAATTCGACAGGAAGCACGATCGAATACGGTCCTGCACTCAACGTAGGAACATGGATTAACATTTCGTCAAAATTAGATTCATAATTGCGCTGCATTTCCGTTGTCAGATGATAATCGATCTAGAAGAGGGGATGAATGGCTCTTGGGAGGAGAGAAGTTCCTAACCCTGTAAGAATCAAAAGTCCACAAGAAGCACGATCGGATACGGTCGATTCCGCACTCATTGATGGAAGATGCATCAACATTCTCGTCAAAATTGGAATCATGATTGCGCCCTACTTCTGTGTTCAGGCAATCTATCCAGAAGGGGTAAAATGGCTTTCGAACGAGAGACAACCCTCCTTGCTAGGCGAATAAAAATTTCACGGGGAGCACGATCGGATACAGGCGGATCTGCACTCACTGCCAGAAAACGGATTCGCATCTTCATCAGAATTGGAATCGTGTTTGCGCCACACTTGCGTGATCAGATATTCGATCCAGAAGATGAGATGAATGGCTCTCGTGTGAGAGATGATCCTCCTTGCAATGAGAACCATGTGGTTCCATGGGAAGCACGATCGGATACGGACGGCCGTGGCTCAGCTTCAGAAGATGGATCATACGTAATGTTTTCCCTAGACATTACACATGAAAATTTACGGGAATCTTTGGGAAGAGATATCGAGAAACGTTTCGTAGAGTCTCGCTGAAGCGTTGTACCAAAACATTCCATGTAAGGTAATAAAGAGCTATTTGTTCATATATGTATAGTGCGATAGTGCCGATACATTACCGTGTGATTCTGTGTATTTCTCACTAGTACTCACATTACTATGTGTTTGTTGTATCCTGAATAGGGGCCGTAAGATAACATCCGAAAAGTACTAATGCTTAATCTTTCAGCAGGACAAACCAATTATATCATTCAAACATATATTCACTGATCTATTCTGCCATCAAATCCCTGTCAGTGGTACTGCAGTGCCTATCCATTTTTACGCATGGGAGGCCCATTATACAGAATGATCCTGTCATAGAACGAGTTTGTAAAAATTCCAGCGAAATTGGGCTCCCATAGCTGAGAGACATTTTATGTTCAAAATCAAATGACGAATAAAGAATAATTGAAGATTCTTTATTTCACCATAGATTATCTATTTACTTGCGATCAAATTCAAGCCATGCTGAAAAAAGTCTCAGACCCGATCGCGAGAAGAAGAGAAGACGTGTATGCTCAGAGTCGGTCTATGCGGACGATAATCGCGTACGAAAATGCCACAATTCGCAAGGATATATATCTTGGTATTTTTCACATGCAAAATCGCTTGCATGCGCAAGAAGTATGGGTACCGTCAACGCGTTACATCGCCTACCACTATAACCGCGATATCGCACGATTCGTGCGATTCTGTCCCTCAGTTTTTTTCGACGTTTACAGCTCGCGCATTGATTTACGATTTATTTATGCGAGGAAGCATCTCTTTGTAATAATAATAGCGCGGCTTAGGCTGCCTCTCTTACGGATAAACGACGGCCATTTCAAGAGGTCTTCAAGCCCGTTTAGTGCTCGCGGCGAGGAGCGCGCGTCGTCGCCGCGACTGCAATCTCCATACAAAATTCGATTCTCGCGCGCTCCTGCGGCCCCATCAATCCATATAACCATCCTCGAGGCATCGCACCTGAAACTTCCAAAGCCAATACGGCTCAACAGTGTCTCTCGGATGCCCCGCTCACAATCCAATTCTCGCCGAGCTAATCCATTTGAATTCGCCTCGCTCCCATCCCTCCCAACCCGCCTGGAATACCATTATCGCTCGAGTCTCTGCCGACTACCGTCTTACGTATTCACATTTAAACGTACGCTGGTACGAAAGAGTATATAGGGTAGAAGGGAGGCCCGAGCAACGATAGCCCGAAGTGCAGTATTTTTTACGATTATTACCCCATACGTCTGGTGGCAGAAGCGTACGATCGTTGTCACTCTTTGGCGAGCGCTCGTCCGGAGAAAGGATAATGCACCGCTTGAGGGCCGTTTCTCACCACATCGTTCACCGTTTGCGCGAGTTACTCGACGTTCCTCGAGCCACGGCCCTTTTATACAGCTTTCCGTGACCGCGCGAAATAACAATGTCGAGGAAGAGCGATAAAAGCGCGCTTTACGGACTCGAGCGAAATACCTGCGCATACCTTGGCCCACGCGAACGAACCATCCGCCTCGTGAATTTCGTTGAATGATCGATCAGAGAGTGGCGAGAGGTTACGTTAGAGGCCCGGAAATTCGCGTCTCGAGATTTGCAATCGAATAATTAGCGCGACTCGTTGATGCGCGACTGCACACGGAGAGAAGTTGCGCGCGGAGAGAGAAGCCCATGGGCGCGCGAGCGCTTAATAATTGTAATTGGACACGGCTCGGCAGCAGCTTCACCTACAGCGTGGTCTTGAGCTGCCCACTTTACAATGCACTTTGTCCATCTGCCTTTTAAGCGGGTTAAAAAAAATCAAAAAACTGGGCGGAGCGTCGAGATCAAAAGAGCCGCGCCGGAGTCGCCACCGCCGCGAAGCAGACCAAGAGAGAGAAAGATATAGGAGGCCCTCGAGAGCCGAGAAAGAGATAGACTACTCGCCCTCTTTGAGATCTTATATAGCGAGCGGTGCCCATACATCCGCGAGACCGATCGAGCGCCGCTGCTCGTGGCGTTAACCGGGCATTAGAGGGGCTTTTCATGGAAATCCTCATTAGATGGGCGATCGAGGTGGAGGGCTCGCGATCGCGGATCGTTTCGAGCAATTCGCGATATGACTCTGTCGTCTTTTAGCGCCTCCGGTGTATTATAGGAGAGCGCGTGGTCGATCGGAGGTGACTGGTGACAAAGCAGGAGGTTCGCGAGGACGCTCGTGCGCCGGCGAGTTCCGAGAAATTAATAGCTCATTATTTTTGACGTGCAATCACGAGCTCCGAAATTACCGCGCGCGGATATCGTCGTCGCATTGACGATGCGTGAGCGGAGCTCTGTATTAGTCTCGCGCGCGCGCGCGAAGAGTAATTAAACGGCGAGCAGTGTGCCTTGGTATATCGTGATTACCTCTCCCGCGCGCGTTTCACTTCCACGCGTATGTACCATTATCATCCAATTTGTACCTGCTTGGATAAGCGAGCTTTTTACTGCGGTGGAAAGTGAAAATGTTTATGGTATAGTAGTGGGTAGGTGAGCGGGTATGTGTATCGATGATCGCTGGGAATTTATTTATTAGTGGAAGAAATTACCACAATTTCGGTCGTTACGGATATGGCCTGAGTGGCACCTATACGATGATTGGAGCAATGACTGCCTGCAAATGACCATGCGTGAGTTTGATGGAATTTAGTGGCCAATAGAGTCATTACAAGGTAATAAATTAGAAATTAGAGAAGAGCTTGGAATTAATTGGTTTGTAAATCTCACCACTTCAGCAGATACTTACAATTCTCGCTCACTGTACCGGATTGACGAGGAGCTATTTAAAGACCTGCAAACGAATTCTGATGAAATTAACAGTGAATTTGCAGAGAGAGCAGAGATCAATTTGCTAGAGTACTCTGGAATCTCCCCCGGAATGATCACGTGTTTCTACAAACGTTGTAATAAAATCTGTCTCAAAGAACATAGGTTTTGCATCGTCGTCTCCAGTTTTAGCGAATAGCACGAGCTTTCCTGTCATCAGAGGTTAATCAAAGAGAAATGTAGCGAATCGTATTTGAAACTATAACTCCTCTCCCCCGATTGATGATAGATGATGAATAGACTTCTTGATCTTGGAGGACAAAGGCGAGAGAAAAAGAATCACTCTTCATAGATGGTAAAATGCTTTTATATTAGCAACGTTTTGTCGACTATCAGTCAACCTCATCAGGCTCTAGAAACTTAGCAATAAAAAGTTACATCGTTGGTTTATTAATAATGACCAAATGTGGAGTATTATTCCACATCTCGTCAACTGACTCCGAGCAGGCGAACATTCAACCTAGATCTAGATTTACCAAAATCAAGAAGTCTATTTATCATCTATTGTCGCAAACATCACCGACCACCTCAATTAAACTCGAATATATATGTCGCAGGCAGATAATGAAATGCGCCATTTCATGAACTGGCTAGCCACTTCACGAAACAGGGCTGGATAGTGTAACGCGCTGCTTTCTTCACTACCTATCTATCTCGAACCAGCCATTTCATGAAGTGGCTAGTCTGCGCCAGCTACTTCTTGAAATGGGTGGTCCGTACCAGCTAGTTCATGAAACGGCTGATGTTATATTCCCCAGCCGTTTCGCAAAACGACTGATTGCAAAACCCACTCTAGTGAAAATGAGATATTTGTACGTAATTTTCTAGAACTATATGGAATACTAGATATTTTCAGAAAGTGAATTGATAAAACATGGATATCTATCGAAAATCCTGTTAACATTGAAATCCTAGATTTTAGATCGAGCATTCTTCTACTGGAAGAAAGAACACCCATTTTCGTAATCATACTCAGAGTCGATAGAGAGACACTCGATTCCAAAATTATGCAGGGTGAAGTATTGCAAATCGGGAATAGAACGAACAGAATAAGAGTGCTTGGAGGTACTCCGAAAAATTGGTGCTCTTCAAGTGGAATTCAAGTAAGTTCTGAGAATTCCATGACTACAGTGTTAGATGACGAGTTCACATTTTGAGGTGTTATCCTAAGATCTCAATTTTCGAGAGCCAAGGCTATCAAAGGTGTAGATGTCAAAGATCAGTGTGGATTTGCACAATGCTTATGTAGAAAGAAAGGATTTGAAATGTGTTTTTAGGTGACATTCTAGATCGTCTTGTACCAATAAGAACTTATGAATGTAACGATTACTCCATCTGAATGATTT
Organism: Eretmocerus eremicus; assembly: GCA_030522705.1. Lineage (NCBI taxonomy): Eukaryota > Metazoa > Arthropoda > Insecta > Hymenoptera > Aphelinidae > Eretmocerus > Eretmocerus eremicus. The sequence continues at coordinate 13,797 of JAPYYZ010011474.1, read as the reverse complement.
TCTAATGAACATTTTCTGATTCCGTATATAGAATTGTCCATCTCATGAGCATGAATTGGACTAGGGATTCATTATGAATCATTATGTGCTCACTTCAAGAAACAGTTCGATCAAATATCGAATGAAATTTTTAATATCCATCTCATTTGGAAACATGAGATTCCCTTACATCAATGGAAACTCTAGTTTCATCTGTTGCTCCGCATCGTTCGGCTGACTAAAAACCATGTGTGATTTATGAATAGTCCCTTTTAGTCCGGAGTACTTCATTCGTCATCAATATATTAATCTGTGGTGAAGAATAAGGAGTCATTCATCAGAAAATCAACGTTCTCGCAGTATTTTCTATAGATGATGAACCCTGTTTTGAGGTCACGTGTCGCGAAAAACTCATTGAATGCCGAGAAACAAGGAACGAACTAATCTCCCAACGAAATACAGAACTCAGGAATTAGATTATAATTCCTTGAATCGGGGGCTGACGACAGTTTATGTCCGGGAAAATTGGGATTCAGTAGATTGCCAACATAAGATCTTCGAATTTTGAAGGTTGAGCGTGTTACTTTGTGATTTGATCGAGGAGAAAGCTCGAATCTCATGTGTCAAGATCTCTGTAGATATAGAAATGAATCAGAATGCAACCACTTCTCCTGAGATTTGCAAAGTCAAAGGTTGTGTCCAAAAATTCTGTTCGACGGAATTGTTTGAAAATTTTGTTCCAAAATTTTGTCTGAAAATAATGTCCAGGAAATTTTTCCGATAGAATTCTTTCCGAAATTTGCTCCGTCAGAATTCTTTCCAAAATTTTCTCCGATCGAATTCTGTCAAAAATTCTTTTCGGAATATTGGCTGTGTCTAACAGATTTTCTGTCAGCTAATTCTGTCTAAAAATTTAGTTTGTCGGAATTCTGTCAAAGATTGTATTCAACAGGACCCTGACTGAAAATTATGCCCGACCGATATCTGACTGACAGAATTTCGTACAGAGTTCTGTTGGGCGGAACCTTTGGACTTGTGTCCGAAGATGGATTCTTCCTACCCGAGAATTCTGTCCGCAAATTCTGCCCGATGAATTTTGGCCAAAAGTGCTGACCGAGATCTATCTGACTATTGAATTCCATCCAATTTTGAGGGTAGTCTGAGGGTAAGAGCCTGGTCCTTCGAAATTCGAGAATTTGATGTCAATTATCTATTAAAGTCTAATTTTCCCGGCTAAACTGTCCTTAGTCCTCGAATCAAGAGATTATACCGTATTATATATCTAATCCTTGAACTTTGTCGAAAAATCTCCAAAATACTTTTCCGGGCAACGAAGCACCAGTTCTGGCATAGAAGTAGGTTGCAAAGGCTCGATAATAGGCTTGCAAGCAGCGCAAATTCTCTCGACGACGTGTTACACACAACCACGCGTCTCTCCGTATACGCCTTGCTCGAGCTGCTCGCAAGCTCGGGCATTAATTAGTAGCGCATTTGGCAAAGTTCCTCTCCCTCCATATCCATCGCATCTGCCCCTTCTCTCTACCTCTACATACCCGCGCACACCCCACACAGCGTATACAACGACGGAATCGATCGAAGCCCGTTCCTCTCAAGAGACTTCCCGTACACATATCCAAGCGACGGCAGCCATCGCGGGTTAGCTTCCAGCGATGCATTAATGCACGTATCGCATATAGGCAGCAGCAACCGCGACGCAATCGCTCACTGTCGCGTTGCCAGGCATTTTCACGGCCCGTCGTCGAGGCCATCAGTCATCCTCTCTCAGACCTGTCCTCACCTATACCTTTTTTCCATCCTGCAAAAGCTCCTCAACCTCTGATGTGTACCTGTCCACACCCAACTTCTCCACTCCCTGCCTGCTTCCAAAAGCTTCGAATGCTCACCGGAGAAGCTCTACTCGACGACCCCGAGCGATGCTTTATTGCGATACACGTCGTGCGATATTGGCAGCGGGTCAAGCGCTCATTATTAATATACCTCTCGTAAGAGTCTCGAGTGTCCGGCGTTGAGAAGCAGCTGTCGGCTCTAAATCTCGCTGCTTAGCCCGCGGCCGCTGCAAGCTCGTCACGCTCTCGCAAGCTCTCTGCTCTGCTGCGACTCTGCCCTCTCTGTGCAGCACGCGGCCATCGCGCGCGCTTTAATTGGCTGCGAGATGCTGCTGCAGCGTCAGAAGCGGCTAACCGTGCTTGCGGTGTATCTGCGCTATGAGCTATTTGTGCCCCCGAGCCATTAGGCCATTACTCGCGATGAGCGCCGAGTCTGATGATGCGACATGTTCCCCCACTACTTTTCTCTCTCTCTCTTTCTCTGGCTTTGGCGCGCGTGCTTTGATCCGCGGATGCGCGAGCGTTCGAGGGCATCATCTCGGCAAAAGCACGCAGTGGTGTATAGCCACAGAGCGCCGGATTCATGCTTCTTAATAAGCCCCAATTTATCGGCCCTGGGCGGCCAACGCCAGCTTGTTTCGCCGCTTTAATCATTTCGCAATTATATGCCGGCGCAGCTTATTTTCGGAGGTATATGTGTGTATAGCGCGCGTCACGCTGCTGAGCTTGCGTATGCGAGCGAGAGCGTCTTTTCCGCGCGTGAATCGGATCGTTGTCGGGCGAGATCTCCGAGACGCTTCTTCAAGGTGCTTGCAAGAACTGAGCAGAGCTTTGTGAAACTCTGAGGATTTGGTGAACGGGGAAGCTTAATCAGTGAGCAAGCAGGAGCTTTTGAGTTGAATGGCGGCTGTTGCTTTTGACATTTGTGCGCCGTTGGTCGAGAGCTTTCACGAGCTTGCGGATGAATCTTGGCTCTGTGAATAGAGTTTGGCTCTTGCCCTATCGAAAAAACCAATTTGGAAATCCTGGTGGGACTTCCACGTGTAGTTCTTGGTGTTTTTCCATAGAATTCCACGAGGATTTTTCCGTGGACTCTTGAGATCAGGTGTGGCTGACGCGAGTTCCTCTGGAAAAGTATCTGTATCCTTATGAAGGAGACGTTAGGAGAATCGATGAGATGATCACTTTTAATTTGATTGTGCTGCTGCAGAGTCTTTGATGATCAATGCTAAGAGGTTTAATCTGGCTACGAGTTACTTTCATCATAGATGTTGAAACTTTGCTTGATTAGTTATTAGAAAGATATTGTTACCTTTCATCGCACTCCTAAGGAACAAGCTGGGAGCACTATTTGAGTCAATAGGAGGGAAAATGAATTGAAAATGATTTCTACAACTGCAAAGCCTTACAAAAAGTCTGGGGTCAATTCTTATCAGTCGGGCTCGGCCGCAGAGCTGTCTGGTGTTGGATTGAGAAAAATTTGCCGGTAATAATGATGATTTTGTTTTTACGTAGTCCCAATCACTGAGCCTGATTTCAATCTTTGGCTTCTAACGTCGAATTTCAAATACATGCATCACAGTTTGGAGAATATCATCAGTGAGCAAGAAATTGTAATTCAAGATCCTAAAAGAGTTTGATATTCAGAGGTCGGTGTATCTTTTGAATTTGTCTTGATGATTTCGGTAATCGAAACACCATAATACTCGACGCATGAAACTATCGGGCTCATTGACTCGCGAAATGGCCAGAATCTTTGCCTCTGCAAATCTCAAATGACGTCGGTGTATTCTAATTCGTTTCTGTATCTATAGAGGACTCGACACATGGGATTCAAGCTCTCTCGATCAAAAATGAGTTGAGTTGATGAAAGAGTACGGTGCTTGAATCATAGAAGTTCACCTCAGTTCGATTTTGATTGTTTACCTATAAGACACTCTCAACCTCTAATAGCCGAAGAATTTATGTCAACTAGCTATTGAAGCCTAATTTTACTAGTTAAACTGCTGTTAGTACTCTCAATTTAAGAGATCATAATCTATCTGATCTCTGAGTTCTGTGCAATTTCGCTGAGGTCCAAAAATCTTAAAAGATACGTATTGTTGCGGGGTCCTTTGCATTCCGGCCGTTCTGTTCTTTCTCCTGTGAATACAACAACAATGATGATTCCTCGGATAAAGGACCATTTATGCATACTTGCCATAGTCAAGATTCCACGTAGACACAATCTGTGAGATATCTTTGACTCTTGAGGCAAAGCTTGAATGAGTGCCTTTGAATAATCATTCGCCAAAATAAAATCACAGTTCCAAAATCCATTTTCTTGATCAGTATAACACCTGCAAGGAAGTGATTGAAGATTGCAAAAATTGATAAATTTCCAAAACTCTCAGCATTGTGAAATGATAGCAATGAATTGCAGGAGGGTTTCATGTCGCTTGCCCAATTATATGGATTTGATGGTTGCTACTTTCTATAATTATTCAATATATTTGAGGATACTAGGGACAAATGAAATTCAAGCTCTCATTGCCTGTTACTTTTTTCGTATCTTATAATGTATCTCATGATTCCAAAATGAAAATTAATTCATCCAGAGCTCAATTTTGATACTATCAAAGAATGCTGGGACCTCTTTCGTGGGGAGCTGAACAAAACTCTCTCGATGTAATGATCTAAGTTTAGCTCGAAATCTGGTCAATTTACATAGCCCTCCACGACAGTGATGAACTGGTCAGATATATCACTGGCATTACTTCTAGGACAAGTAGTTACCGAGCGGGCTAAATAATTGAATTCAATCAATTTTCTGTCTCGTGCACCAAGTAACTCTCTATTTCTGTAATTGACTTCCTCGCCTACTCCGAGGACTGATGAGGCGTCATAATCGAAATGAAGATCTGAACACTGAGACTGCTGATTCGGCTCATTATACTCCCAACGTGTTATTTACTCATTACCCTTAGGTACCGGCGAGATATTTCACATCAGTGAATATAACTAACCCAAATGGTCTCTAAATTACTGATGGATTCATCATTTTTTATACTACCACCCCATGCAATCAATGCACGTTTGATACCTGTTCGCGCACCTTATGAATAATAAATCTTCACCTACGATCGACGACGTTAAATCAATCAAAAGCAAAATGGCACATGGGAAATTCTTTTGTAACGTACGAGACACGCACTCCCCAAGCAGCTCACGACGAGTATAACTCAACCGATCAAATCCTTTCACCACTGTATAAATTCTGCAGCGCAGCAAGGAATAAATTAGACGGGGAATTTAACGAGTGTTGGCGGTATACGAGCGACGGAAGCCTTCGCGCGAGAGTAGTCTATATCTAGTAACTCATCACTTTGTGACGGTAATTAATGCACGACATACACGGCGTACACTCGCCGTCACGATGCACCGAGCAGAGAGTTTCTCGCGAGTACCATAAAAGAAAAAGCCTCGAGGCGGCGCGGCGCGGCGTAGCAGAGGCCTCGGCGTAATTAGGAGAGGCCAAAACGAGCTGATGTCGGTGATTCGAGCGCCTTCCTCGAGTGAAATAATTTGCATGTCGAGGGCCAACTACACTACGCCGATGGAGAGAACTGCAAATCCGCCGCTTCACGGAGCACCAGAAAGTACATACATCGTATATATACCGAGCTTGCGAAAAAGCGCCTGTCTAATGCAGTTTTAATTAAGTGAGCGGTAAGGAGCAAAAGAGTCGCGAGCCGCACTGAAGACTGCGAACTTGCCCGTCTTTGTTTATTTATGTCAATTTTCGCGAGAGAGAGGAGAGAGAGAGAGAGAAAGCGGGGAACACAGTTAGCGTTTGCGCTCGTACAAACACGTGTCGCTCGTATGCTCAGACGCGATGCTCGATTTCGCCTGACTAATCGCCCTCTTCTACACAGCAGTTTGCCCTCCCTCTCTCTTGCAAGCTCTTTTTGACTTTTTCGCGGGTGTATTATCGCGCAACGTCAACCTTCACTCGTACAGCGTCGCATCAGTCCTGGTACACGGGAGCAGTTGAAGAGCAAACGACGAACGCGATGCGGAGATATGGAGTGAGAAAGAGAGGACGAGTGTATTCTACGCAAGTGTAAGAGACGAGCGGGCGATCTCTTGATCTTCTTCGCCGAAGTCGAGCTTTGCAGCAGAGAAAGGCGATTCTGGTATGGTTCCATCGACCAAGCGCGTAATTTTCAGAAATTTCATGGGGAGAAGAACGGACACGAATGTCTTGAATTATATAAAAGAGGTAGAGGAGTGCTGAGGCGAATGAATACACAGGCAATGCTCGACGCCCACGGTGGATCACCGCATCGGGAGATCGATAATCATATGGGATTAACAAAGCCAAGTGGGATGAATCACTCGCTAACAGCATCCATCCGTTACGGCGCGTTATGTGCGAGCTCTTAGCACTCGTGTCTAAGCTGTTATCGAGTCGCGGTGCAAAGAGAACGAGAGAGAAAGGATAGTGAGGAGAGGAAAGACGGCCATTTTGTTCAGCCTTTCATTGGCAACACGCGAAGTTTTTGCAATTCGAGATTGTAGAATATAACTAGTCCGAAGAATTCACGTGGATTCTACCCGAAACTCTCTCGTGGAGATTCGGATCCACGGTTGAAAACATCAAATTTTGCGTCATGATTGTTCTCATTTTATTCAAATAATTGTTGAATATAGAAAAGTTGATGTCATACAAGTTACCTCGTTAAATTCCACGTGGATTTTCTTCATGTAAATTTTGGACAAATACGTGGACCTTCACTGGAATTTCACTTGGATTCCCATGTGGAATGTCCATGATTTTTTTTACGCAGACTTTTTCGATTGAATTCATTTCTTATTCATAAAATTTCTCCATCGTTGAATTGTTTCATTATAGACTGAGGAGTCATCTCCGCTCTGCCTGATCGTTTAACCCTGGGAAATTCTATGTTTTAGGACTGAGGAGGAATCAGTGAGGATTTCAGAGTTTAAAAAAAGTTATCTCAATTATTCGGATTGTAACCGAAAATCTATAAAATCGAAGAGATCATACCAATGAAGGTGTACGTGATGTTCTTGGCGAATGATCAATATGCTCAAGTATCTCATGCCAACGCGACTGTGACAAATAACAATCATACGTTCTTACTGACATCAACGCCAGCACGCAAGAGAGCATCCTGCCAACTATTTTGAAATTCAAACATCTTCGCGCTGCGTTTTGCAGAAGCAAATTTTGACATTGAGATGAATCGAGAAACATATCTCTTAATTAATAATTGTGACTCAAAATAATACTGTTGCAACAATGTAATCCTTGATTCTGAGCAAATTCTCATAGACTGTGCTATTTTCATAACGGCAAAGCAGAGTGAAACATTTGCCTCTGAATGAGTTAGAGAACATGCGTCTGACGCTAATTTAACAAATATCCATTAAATTTGGAGATGTTTCTCTTACAACTGATAAATCCATCAATTTCTCCAAGATGGATCCCTAGAAATAAAGAACAGTAATATTCCATTCGATGCGTGCAAAGCCTCACACACAGTCCGTGCAGAGTCAGCTTTCCCATACTGAAAGCGAGACAAATGAATCTCGGCGGTGTACCTGCATATCAAATGGCCGAGCTTGCGTCTTGGCCAGAGTAATCTCACCGCACCGCGCTCATATGTTAATCAACATTGCAGTTGCAATAACTCCGGGGCCTTGCCATGGCGTTTGTGCGGTTGTTGCCAACTGCGCGATGCGGATACGTGCCCACACGCAAACACAGACATTCGCCTCACTGCGATACCATTTACCATAAGTACCGGCTACGCTCTCTGCACGAGGTTGATTCAACCTTTGCTAGACCGGCATTCATGCGGCAATGTGAAATATTCACATCGCGGTACGTCGAGCGGGGATATTCTCCTACGTTCTCATAGCCGTTGACGTGATTCACAAAGTAACAATCCATCCGTCCACTAGACTGAATGCATATCCACTCTCATTGTGTTTCGATCCATATCATAAACGTAAGGATAAACGTGCTGGCGTTAACAATTTAGTGATACAGAGTTCTTTCATATCCGGAAGAGAGCTTGGAGTTATTATAACATTTATTTATAGTCTTGTATAATGCTGATGAAAAGTATCTTGATAGATCTTAATACATTCAATTTGCAACAAGCTGGTTTCAGTGTAAACAGATCGCATTAGAAACCATTGTTGCCGTTATCTACAGTCTCTGGAGTACCTCTTTCTCAATTCTTACCGGGAAAAGAGAACACAATCGGTGATTTATGCTCACTTCTACTGCAAACGTAACTTTACAGAGAAGGTCACCGTAAATTTATTTCATTGCTCTGCATTAATTTCTGGAGAAACATTCTCAATAAATATTGAAATGAATGCTATCCTTTCCAGCAAAGAGTTTCGAGGTAAACAATCTTATAGTTCTCTGCCTAATAGCCTCATTTTAAATTAGCATAGATAAGCACACTGCGAAAGCATGATTATATTGCCCGAGAATGAAAGAGTCAACATCCACACTGGAGAGACTCTTTTATACTGCATACAAACAAAATCCATCTGTAGTGAAGCTAAAGTACTTCAATATTTCATGTGCTGTCAGAAATTTTACACTGCGACTGATGGAAATGCTACAGAACTGTGCTTTCCTTACGCAAATCATTTCTCGCCATAATCAAATACAGATTTGCAAATTTATGAGTTGGTCAAGAAAAATTTTGACCCACTACCTTCAATTTTTCAAATTGAACATCATCACAATTTTATGATGTGGTAGCCAATACTCATTTCACAAGACAGTATCGAGACCATCTAATAGTACTAGTTCCGTCAAAAAAGTTCCTTGACTTCGTTTCATACTGCGAGTAATGTTCGTAAATAGAGAGCATGTTTGATATCCATAATTTTTATTTTAAAAAATGAGCTCCCATGACAGAATTACCAGGCTCTGATTTTAGTCGATTTCTCTTTTTGAATAATATTTATCTACAAATACTAGCGCAATACCATATTAAATGAAGAAAAATATTGAGAGAAATTCTGTTGTAGGTATCATGCGTATAACATCAAGACATATGCGCTGCTCGACTTATAACTGTCGCCACACTGGATAGAGAACTTAGTTAGACCAAAGGAGTTGGGACCTTTGTCACACGAGTCCTAAGACACGATTACTTTGTTGGGTCCGAATTCAAATATCTTTTCCGATCAAGTGTCTCAAATGAGTCCATGGGTTCACATTCTTCTGATAGTATCGTAGTAATTCATAAATCATGTAGGGTAATGCATAGATTCGGAGTTATAAATCGATGATGGAGAAGTTCATCTGTTTGTCGTTTTTATGTATTTCATAAGTTATTTCGTTAAGATTGGAGAAATTCGATCCTCCAGATTCGTTTGAGACACTCAATCAGGAAGGCTATTTGAATTTGGATTCTACAATGTGAATTTACGATAGTATATACGTTTGTAACAACAATGAACAGACTCGATCGTCAAAGTGATAGATTGAGGAAACAAATATGATGATTTATACAGATTTCAAGTCGCTTTTAGGTGATATCAATCATCTAAAAGATTTGTGACTAATCACAGTTGACCGTTTATTCCAGTGTATATTAGTATTGTTAATTTGAATCGGAATAGGAATGAAGAGATTTTGCAAGGGAAGTGATCGCCATCTGTTTACAAAAGTCACAAACTAACAGACATCTGTCTTCCAGTAAACCAACAAATATTTCTCATCTATGCAAAACTTATTCCCAGTGATGTCCCTCCAAAATTGATGGATTCCTCATAATTACTCATACCACTCGCTTAAAATATTCTCAAATTATCTATGGCGTATCGATCGCTGGCTTACCGACAGATGTAAAAGGCTCGGATGATACAGCATGCTTGCTCTGGCGGTACATGGAAGTTCCGAGATTCCTTCCTTCCCGACATCTCTTTTCGCTCATCAGCAGTCGGTATCGACCTCTGCTTATCCACTGAGCGCAACCTCGTGGATAAACATAGTTCTTCGGGTTTCTGTTAAGATAGGCAGAATAAGATTTTTCTCAAAATTCCACGAAAGTGTTCCACCTTCCCCCATAATGATGATTGATTGACTACAATGCTAGATGGTCATATAAGTTTACAATCCCTGAATGTCGGATTTAATCAGTTTGATGGAGCAGGAAGAAAAGCAATCTTTAGCTTTCTCTTGACTATATTGGCACGAACTATTGAACACAATGATAACAAAGTAACTTGAATCTCAATAACCCAATGATCAGAAAAAGGTATAACAAAGCCTTTGCTCAACGATCCGCGAGGTAGCAAGAATCTACTTTTGTGCGTGAACTAGTTCGTTAGCCAGAGGCGAGGGGATGGCGCGCGTACATTTCATTAATCTGGTTCTCAATTAACGGTGAGCGAACAGATAGGAGTATTAAACGACACCTATTACTCAGGCGATAGCATCACGATAAGCCTGCTTTTAAGCACGATTGCTGTATCTCATCGGACAGCAAAAAGGCTTAATGGACTTTACACAGTCGGCGAGCCTCCGAGCATACCGTACACACATACATGCAGAAGCACGCGGAGACAATTAAAAAAAGATCCAATTTAGCCAAGCCGCGAAGAGGTTTTAATAGTATAACGCTTCTCGAGTGCCACGGATAAATCTAGCTCTCGTCTCGGGGTATAAGCACGAGAGAGGAATTTACAGCTCGTTGAATATCATTACTCGATGAAACTGTAGAGAACTTGGACGATGTATCGGAGCACAAAATAATTGATACAAAATACTGGCGCCGAGCTCTCGCACCGCTCGATTACGCATTCCGGAATCTTTCCTTCGGTGCAATTAACAGGTCGCGGTCGCGTCTCGAGCACGAAGTAACAACCGCGACCGGTCAGTGGTGCTGATTCATATACGTTGTCTTATCAAGGGATTGTTAAGAGGAGGGCTTTTCGTCAAGCTAAATTTATACCAATCATGAAAGAAGAAGCCGTGGAGTTTTGCATCTCAATCTCTCGAAAGAGAATGCGTCGGACTCAAACACTAATGCGACGTATATGCTTCCAGCAAACCCTGAATGCATTCAGTCATATAGTGCAAGACGCAGTAAGAAGCTCCGTATCAAGTAAATGAATTTCATGGGACGAGACGGTGGAGAAAGACCAGAAACACGATTAATTTTTGCCTCCAAATTTGGGGGTTGAACCCAGTTTGCAACCGGGCAATTCTGCAAAAAGCGAAATATTCTCCGAGCGGTCTGCGGTATCAGCGTAAGTGAGCGCTGGTCCCGAGCGAACTACCACAATGCCGAACCCCATCCTCGGTGCAGGCCGCAATAGAGCCCGAAGTGAGAGGCCGCGGAGCTGGCTTTGTGCTTTATGCGGACACTTTATGCCTCCGATTGCGCGCGACACCGGAACGCTCTCAGCTTCGGGGCCGATGCGGCGCCCCTTCGTTCCCCCGTTACCTTTATTCGCAAAAACAACGAGCCGTTTAATTTAATGCTCGCAAACCTCCCCCATATACCCTTTCAATACACTTACACTGCGTATCTCGCTATATGGTCTTTTCTCCCATCACCTCGTGTGCGTTCGGTTTTGTGTGAGTGCAAAATACGAACTGCGAAATGATACCGCGAACTCGGACAGCTCTCGACGCATCAGAGCGGCCTATCGCTGAATTAAAGCGTCGCTCATCGACGATAAACGTAACGATTACGAGGTCTAAGGCAGAGAGCAGGGACACTCATGATTCGCTCTGCAGAATCGATTTGGCCGGACTCGATTTGCACTTGATTACAGGCCCCGGGTCAAAGATCAGGCCCGAATAGAGGAGGAAAAGGGGAGAAAGGAAGAAAGAGAGGAGCATTAGATTGTGGGCAGCCGCAGCGAGGCGTATGCGCGAATTACCAATAATGGCTAATGACGTGCCTTGTCTTCCTCGTCGTTGCAGTCGTGGAGCACTGGGGCCTCTAGGAGCACGAAGTATTTGACTACCTCGACGATATATTTATATACGTCTGCTCGCGCGCGGTGCACCCCTTCAATCACGAAAACGAAAAGTTATTAGGCGTTTGAGCCGAGCAGCGAGTTGCAGTCTCAAACGACGTAATGGCCTCAATGCGAGATTCATTTCAGATTGGGCATGCTCGCTTGGCTCTTTCTCTCTCTTTCTCGAGTGGTATGCGTTGCATCGGAGGTATAATGATACGCCGGGCTAAAGGGCTGGGGCGGATAATATGCGCGTGTGAGCATGCCTATGCGCGAGGCTGAGTTTGTGCAGACGGAGGCGAGAGGGAGAGAAAGGGAGCAACTGCAGTGGGATTGATTGGCCAGGATGGAAGGGAGGCCTAAGCGTAAGGGCCGACCAATGATGGCCCGGCAATCATCGTTTGACTTTTTCAACAATCGAGGCACGCTGCATATGAATTCGAAAGCTTCTTTTTTTCTCTCCGAGCGAGCACAATCGTCGCGTGCAATTTTACGAAAGAGGCAAATTACGCAGTGCTTGCGACTCGGCAATTCAATTAATGGTCCTGCTCTCCCTCTCTCTTTCCACATCATATAATGCGTCTACATGTACTCACACACGCGACATTGCTCGAATGGGCCGCATGTAAAGGCGTATCGCGACGCGTAAAGGAATGCACTGCATGTATATGCATTCGCGGGCGATGATACCTGAGCGGATCCAATCCCATATTCCAAGATGGCCTCTCCGTCTCTCGGGCTTGCAAGTAAAAAACCATGAACGTAATAACGCAGTATCGCTAATGGTCGAGCAATTTCAGCGGATACAAATGCTCGACCCAGCTCTTTCTCTCTCACTCCTCTATGTACGATTCCTTTACTCCGTGCGAGCCTGTCTTTTTCTTTTAGCCCTTTGGTTTTGGGTCCCGAACTACATGACTCTCAAGACCAAAAGATGGAGAGCTTTGCATTTTCAACGTTCAAGGTGGGCAATGAGGGCATTTGATTCTGGAAGATCTGGATTTTAATTGTTATTTCTTCAATTGTAATAATACTTAATTATTTTGATCGTTGAAACACGGAATATTATTTATAGGTGATATGCTAGTGCAATTCGTCGATCGTCAGAAGGGTAGAGCGGTGTCAATTTCCTTACATCCTAACATAATTCATCACGTGGTTTTGGCAATCGTATTCAACAAATGACAATAACGATACCGTGAATTCGAAGTGAATGAAGCGTTTATGACTCGATACGGGACGCTGGATTCTTGAGGCACTCTTTTACTGGACTTTCTCATTATTCAGAAATCTCGACATTTCTGACTCTAACGAACACTCCTAAGCATATGTTACGGGAAATGTTGATAGTCCGAGCAGTGTCGTCAATGCTCGGTCATTCTCAGGCGTTGACCAGTATCATGACTCGGGCATTGTCGGCATTTTCCGTAACATATGGTTAGGCGCATTCGATGGAACCGGAAATATTAAGCTTTTTGAATAATGGACTTGAAAATGGAGTGTCACAAGAATCCGACATCCCTCATCGGGTTATAGACGCTTGATCCACTCAAATTCTGCTGTACCTCCATTATCATTTGTTGAATACGATTGCAATGACGGCTAGATGCGAACTGAGCTCGCAATCTTGACACTACGAATCGATGTAAACACGATTCGAGCGCATGGCTCGAAGCACCAATGCCACGGTCGTACACACAGGACTTACAACTCCGGTGATGGGGTCAGGTCCAAAATCAAAGCCGAAAAGTTTCTCTTCGTCGCCACCGCGAGGCGCCACTTATCTTCCACGTATCAGGATCTGCGCGTGCTTGCTCCTGATCATCGCATCTGCGTGCGGCGGATCGTCCATCACCGCCGGCTCCCGGCGGAGCAGACGATGCCGTCCGCTCTGCTGCTGCTCAGCGAGCGAGCACGCGCAGATCCTGATACGTGGAAGATAAGTGGCGCCTCGCGGTGG
>JAPYYZ010011461.1:0-13393 GCA_030522705.1 Eretmocerus eremicus | reverse complement strand
GAGTCTGGTCCGCATCGAGGATGTAATGCACCTACATGTGCGCTCTCAGCTATCTGTAACGGTGCACTAGACTTGGTTCGCGGAGAGCCCCACCCCTGACTCGCGACGAGCGCATATATCTGGCTCGCGAAAAATAATTTATCAACGGCACATCCAAGCCTGCGCGCGTTACCCGGTGTACAGGCTGCGCCCTGTAATTGTGGCACGGTTTCGCTAAAAGTGACACTTCGCGTTGGAACGAGCGTTGCGGTATCCACCAAAGAGATCTATGATGATGATTCAAAGTGTTGATTACTGTTTGCTCACAGAACGCACAAATTAGGTTTCAAAGGCTGTAATTCCAATTAGCATCGGTGGATCAAGTTGCACGTGATAGGTCTTGTGATGGTGAACTGCCAAAAACGCAAGATCTCGAGAGAATAGTTCGTGATACGTGGGCCTCAGAAGACTGCACAATCCTCACAAAAAACTGTTCAACAACTGAATAAATTTTGATCGACTAACAGGTGGGAACGTGGGATTCTACGTAGTCTGTAAACGGCTCTATTGTCAATCGAGCCATATCCATCCCACTCAATCCTGGCTGGAGGACGACTCTCGATAGAGCCGTTTCGAAAATCGATCGAAGAGATCGGCAGTACGTCTGACGACAGACATACTGCCGAGTATAGTGTGCCGCGTGTTGCGCTCATCCGCAACAGATCGCAGATTCGAATCTCGTCTGCTCGCTAAGGAGCCGCCGCTCGCTTCAAGTGCTCTCTGTACACGGTGCGAAGGTAATTTGTCGCTCGGAGTGGCGAGATGCCCGCGCGAGAAAGGATCGCCCGCTCGCGCTCACAATGGAGCCGCGAACTCGCGCCAACTGTCGCCGATGCGCGATATCCCTTTACCCGTACACACGAACCAGAGTAAGATGAATGCGTAGTCGTGACAATCGGACAAATGGCTGGAAGCGTGGCCGCGGTGGAGGGAATTCCTCGCGGATCGGGTGCGCCCGGCGATGCAGCGTAAGCCACGCGACACTTCAATCCGAGAGCCGCCCGCCGCCCGTCGCGAGCGCGCTGCCCCTGTATAATACAATGGGTCCGCTTGCGCTGAAGCTCATATAATGGGCCGAGCTGCGGGGCCTTTCACGCGTAGCCGGAGCGAGACCACCGTAGTTATGCGCGCATATTGTGGTGACACTCTCAATAACAGGTGAATGGTAGCAGGCATAATAGACGAGCGGTTATCCTGCCGCGTGCGTTATTATGGATTTATGCATTTCTGATGTTCGCGTTGTAAGGGTGATTGGGTGCAGTTATCTCGCTTGAAATTGAATATCTGTATAGGTTGGTCTCTGCGAATTACTCTGTTTTATTTAGAAAAAGTGTCTGGTCAATCCGAGATGTAACGCGGGTGGTCTATAAGCAAGTGAGGTTATGTTGCCAATTGAGCACTCGAGCGCCAATGCATCTTCGCACGCAGTTAGCAAGTATTCTCAACTCATTAGCTATATACAACTTAAACTAGGCATTAAACACAGTTAGCCGAATTCTGTTTATACAGGGGCCTGAATCCAAGATGGCTGCAAACCGGACTGAAATTTAGCATTGGATGAGATTGGGCTTGTGTGATATTTTGTTTACTATGATCTTGGATCGGCATAAAATTGATGTTGATGCCAGTAAGTATGACCGTCAGTGAAAGAAGAGACACAAATATTCAATTTTGTACTGACAGCCCATTAAACTCAATGTTAAATTCTAATCTGACTAGCAGCCATGTTGGATTTGGATCCCTTTGTCATCGCAACCCGGGTAATTGTGTCTGAAGCTTCTAGACGGGGACTCAAATTGATCGAACGTTTTTGAATTGAATTGCCATCCTTCAGGTTGACGTTCATTCATAATTTCTTCCACCTACGCTTCACCGTAGTCGGAATTCAGGGTTATGTTCAAACACCAACCTGAAGAATGAAGATTCAAAAACGTTCGATTACGAGTGTATTATCGTTTGTTTCTTTTCTACGTTTGCATGAGTGTTTCTTGCCTCATTTTTAGCTGATCTTTTCCGTGTTCGAATTCCAGGTCACGACACATACCAACTTAAAAGTCGAAAATTTATATGACAACCTAACAATTCATAGTATCATGTTACTTGACTATTCGATATCGGTAGGAAAAGTTTGGTACGCGGGAATAATGTTCTAGTTAAAAGGACAGAGAGGAAGATAATTCTTATGAGCTTTGGGTAAATCTCAGCGTAGTCAAATGACTTTCCACACAAGGAAGCCACCGCGGCCGAATGGATAAGGTCCTGGCCTTCAACGCAGAAGGCCAGGGTTCGATTCCTGGTCGGCACCAATGTGAATTCTCATAAGTGCCTTTTCGGTGGTTACGGTGGTTAGGAACCCACCTAAAACTATAGGTCCCGCAAAATAACCTCAGAAAAAGGTTGAGAATGCGTCAATAAAAAAAAAAAAAAGAAAAATGACTTTCCGTAATGACCGGTCATATTGCCCGTGCGAGTTCACCGGAAAATGCCTATTACAATTGATTCAAAGTATGGACTATCAAATAAATGTATCTATAAAAAAGTCAGTGGGATGATAAGTATCCATCTAAACATCTGCTACTATGTAATCAAATTTGTGATCACAGTACTTGGTAGCTTGTAGCGGTTAACAGTTCGCTGCAGCAGTATACCACATTCGCAAATATCCAAAGCAAACGCAATGGCATCGAGATATGTTATGTTTGAGTGCATTTCCTGCTCTCCGTGGGTATTACACGATGCTATAATGCATTAACGATCCGACGCGTCGAGACGAATGACACACAGCCGCAACCACACGAACATTGGATTTTGCGTATCGCAGATTGCGATATGATGCGCATGCGTACATCTGCCATCGATGTATACACGCGGCGTATTTTAGCAACGTGTATGAGGTGTACGAGATTATGAGTATCTCGAACAATGCAATTCACTCGCCGCAAGTACGGCTTGTACAATACAATATTTACGCGCGATCAAGAGAAGAGGGATGAGTAGAACACATTCGTCGAATGCACCTGCGAGCACGGTTCACCTCTTACGGCCATAGCGAGTCTCGCTGTAGCAATATACAAGAATAACGACTCCTCGATACGTTGGCGCGCTCGAGGCGCAAGGCAACCTCCTCCTCCCCCCAAACCGTGTCATCAATAATATTAAACGACTATCTACGGGCATAGGATACATGGGGATACGCGCGACTCACGACCCGCACGCGCGCAAACGGCACATTTTGTTGTTTTCTATAGGAGACGTCTAATGTATCCTGATGCTGTACACCTTGCGTCCATAGAACATGTGACACTGCTAGAGAGTTACATGTATTTGTGAGTAGAAGATATCGGTAGAATGCATACAGTGGATTTTGATACGAGGGCGCGAAAACTTGTTATTGCATACCATCTTGTAAGGAGAACATGAGGTGTGCGGATCACAGATCTTGAACAAATTCCAGGAGTCTTTTTGTTCTGGTGAGAAATGACGAAATCCCGAAGGGTTTGGTCCAACAGGCCCTCGAACCCGAGAGGGAGCCAAATAAATTAGCACTGTTAGTGTAACTATTTATATGAATTTTTAACATGGGCTCACATTGGTAATGCTAATGTATTTGGCTCTTATTTTGGGATTGGATTCAACTCTCCGGGATTGCTTCATTTCTCATCAGAACAAGAGATTCCCAGACTTCAGTCAAGATGTGCGATCCGCACATCTGGGCCCTCCTAAGTAGTCAGTAGTATCCCCCTGAGGGTGCTATTTCATGCGCTTTGCAAATATGCCCACAGAGACTGAACAGGTAACGATTTCAGAGTTTACATGTTTACCTTCAAAAAGCATCCGATCACAATTGAGAACGAAAGAATTGAGCCCAATGTGATCCGTGCTGTACCGTATTCCAAGCGAAAATGTATTCTATGCCAGCCAGCGAGGAGTTCTTAAATGAATTTAACACCCCCACTCCAAGCTTTACAATTCCTCTGAGGCATGGAGCTATTTGGGTAGGCTAAGGCGAGCTACTTGGAATTATGCAGAAGATCCGCACTCATGCATCGACGTGATTGTGCTTGCGAGGAGGTATTGAGACTTGAGAGTCAGAGATTAATCGATCCCACCCGATCTCATCCGCCGCATCTAGGCTACCACTATGACATGCAAGTGGGGCCTACTGTAATTGTCATTGGTAGCTTTTTGAATTCCAACGAGTTAACATTCGCTCCGCAAGTGTCAGCCATGTCAGATGATCATTTATTCTGCTCTACTGCACTCCGATCCCACATTCGTTCGACCTAGAGTCATTGACCACGTGCGGCTCGAGATTCGTGGCGAGAGGCAACTTTTTAACAGCTACCCATCGATCATCCGCGCCTCTGATTGCTGCATAGCTCTTTGGACTTATGTACAACGCGGTCCGATGATGTTTTTTCAGGGCGCCACGACCAATTAAAGCGTAAGGGCCGATTTATGTTGGAAGGTGCGAGGACGCTGGCAATCCAAGGCTGCCTATCGAGAATCGTCTTCGGCCATCGTAGATCGGCCCTAAGCAATACCTTCACACTTACACAATGGGACGCGCAGCGGTGGCCTGCAATTATAATTGGGAAGCAGACAAATAACATGTCCTTGATGCATAGCGTCGCACGCATGTTATTAGATATCGGTCTTCTCCGTCCAAATTTCCTGCTCCTGATGTGCTACACGGCGCTGTCGAATTATACCACAGATTACATCTCGCGCTCATACAGTTATAATGCGTGCGCATTATCATCAACGTGAACGCCAGTTCACCGAAACTATGAACGAAAAAAGGGCTGCCTCGCCGGAGATAGTAATGCGATTGAGTTTCGGTCCCGTTCGGAGGCATTAGACAATTGATTGATGGGCCGCTATACGGACTTTTCGTTCTATCCCGAAGCACACATCCATTGAGCCATCCGCGTGGCAATCAATAAAACTGACTCGATGAGTTGGCGCGTCCGTTTTCTTTGTAAATTCATCTAATTCTTTCTCGATACAGAACTGACGATCACGACGATTCAACAGCCCGATGAGTTTAAATCGCCTCGTAAAAGCGTTTCCGTCTGACTAGGAATGACACTTCCTCATTAGTGAATGCTCTAATGCTATCTGGAGGAATCTTATGGGGTCGGATACAAAATTATACACGGCATTCCCGTTAGAGACTCTCAATCGAGGGACAGATTTGCTGTTCTCCAAATTCTAAATCCACCTAAATGCGAATCAAAGTAATTGACGTGTGTTGTATGAGTCGTTATCATTTTCAGTACCTCTTCACTGACCAGAGCAAGATGGCTACAAACAAAATTTGTAACCTGTACTCGACTTTTGAGAAAGATACTTTGGGCGATCTATTTCCGGGGGATTCATATGGCTTTGTAGAAACTTTGTACGAATTTTAGAAATGCATTGCTGATAAAGTCTTCTCGTTGGTTCATTACAAGGTTCTAATAAATCCTTTTCACATGGAGCGAGATCCACCCAACACAAGTATCTGCTCGAGACCAATTCAACATCAACGCATTCGACGTTTTGCTGTTGCAGGAGGTTCTTCTGGCGCACAGCGAGGCCGGCTACGGGAACGGCGCAAGCGGCGAGCCGATCACGCTGATCCTGGCCGAGACCGAGGGCCCGGAGCTCGCGGCTCTTCTCGGTTTCGTCTACACGGGAAGCGCCAGTCTGCCCCGACCCCTGCTCGACCCGTTCGTCCGCGCCGCCGAGGCTCTGCGCATCCGGCTACCCGCGCTGGAGCAGTCGACGACGACCGTCTGCGCGACCACTGCGGCGATTGCCCCGAATGGGCCTTGGGCCCCGTCGCCACTGGCTCTCATGACTAAGCAGCCCAAGCCGGAGGCGAGCGAAGCGGCCTGCGACTGCAGTTGCCCCGGTGAGACGGGCTTCCAGGGCAGCTCCTGGTGCGCCGATGTCCCGGTTACCGATGCGGCGGCGACGAGGAGGCCGCAGCAACAGCAGCCGAGGAGACAGGTGGCGAACCACGTGACGGCGTCGCCCTGGGCCCAGATAGCCAGGCCACAGCCGGCACTGCCGAGGCCGCCACCGAGGCTTGGTGTTGGGATGGTTACAGCGAGTGGGTTGTCGCGGGAGTGCTCCTCGGCCATGGAGCGTCATGGGCCCGTCGCGTCGTCTTGGAGGGGACCGGTGGAGCCATGCCCATCTCGACAGACCCAACAGGTTGGACGATCGCTCATTCTGTTCTGATGCTACTGCTGATCAATTGATTTAGCTGATGATAGTCGCATTGAATTTTTTGGAACTGCTTCGGATGAATCGTGTCCCGGTTCGCACGTTAATTACAAGCGTTTATCGTCAGAAATTTGGTTTTTGGCGTGAAACGATTTTTGGAGAGAAGTCGTACTACAAACTTGAAGAAATCGATCGCAATCATTTACCTCGTAGGCTCTCGACATAACTTGGAACTTTCATCTGTCGTAACTACTTTCTCGATTTATATTCTCATGTGAATCTGATCTCATGATTTCAACTTATGTATCTTTCAAGCCGCTCTACTTCTCAATCTTGGAATTTGCCAACAACTTTGTGATTTCTAAGAACAAATGTATAGTACTCATCAATCTGTATTCAACAGCATCGGTTCTCGAAATAAGTTGGGACCCACGTCCTATTCAAAACGAGGATTTTTTTGAGGAACCCGCAGACAATCTATAATGCCCTCATTCTCACTTCAAAATGCGCACACTCCTAATTCTGCAAATTGTGATGAGCCAAAAATATCAAGAATCATGCGCGGAGGAATCATTTTCTCCGTGCCATTCTCCCATTGACAAATTTTTCACATAAAGAATGGCTTGAGATACGTCCAATCGTCAAATTCCAAAATGGCCTTATGTTTGTCAAGTGGGTTTCGGAAGATTTCAGTGAGCTCTTAGTTGATTCTTTCACTTGCTTATCATTGAACAGTCGTTCAAATTTGAATGATCTAATTTCCACATTTAAATTAAAACCAACCAGATTACAGATAACAGAATGCGTAATTCCGAGGCATTTGAGTGAAATTGTGAGTCGTACAGGAAGCGTGTGTAGCATTATAGTAATCCCCTTCCATGAGGGTGTTCGGGGGAAGTAACGATGCGGATTTTCGTAAGAAAGAGAAATGGGCTTTGATAATACCAATTGAGCATTCGAGTTGCAGTGAAATTTAGGAGCTAATGTAAGATGCTTGCATAAATTGACAGTCTTATTGGAGAGATTATGCACGAAGGTGCATACTCGATATATAAGAGGCTATTTCTATTCAATTAGCGCTCGAGATGCGGTGATACGAAGGAGGCAAGTATTTATATCAACGATTTGTTACACTTTGCTGAGTGCGGGTAGTGCATAAAAATGTCAAATTTCCTGCAAAAGTAGCACCCGGACGAGCTTGAACCTTTATCCCATTCGGGGGGCTTGGCAAGATTCAAGGCGCGATTCAACAGAGGATAAAGAGACTCATTCGATCGGTCGTACTGTAAGCGGCTTTGCTCTCATAAGGCAACAGATATAAGTAAATAACACGATCGTCATATTGGAGCATTGAATTGTTGATACCCGTGTGGCCATCCGCAACACCGATCGATGAGGAGGAGATTTCGAAAGCGACGTACAAGTGACTTGAATAGGCGCGGGTACCGTTCTCGCCAATAACTCTCGCAAAATTATACCGAATGTGCCAATGAAAAGTCTCGACTCGGCGATACGGCAATAGCCTACTGGAATACTGTACTTGCCGATATACTAAATACGTTTAGTGCTATACCGTTGGACGAGCGATGATAAGTATGCAGCCACTGCGCGGGAGGTCAATTTTCACCAGTTAAATATCCGTGCCGAACCTATACTCTGTCTGAATAGTTACACTCGCAAAAACGAGTCGAGAGAGAGAGATAGAGAAAGAGTCCATATTACAATGCGCGCATATCGTGCTGTGGCGTATATACTTCGGAATGCGAACGTTGCCATTATGTGCTAAAGCAAGTACTGCAGTTCTAACGAGCGCAAAGCCTCTGTTCCGCGGAGATCGGCAAACGCCAGCAACAACGACTTCACGGAAGACGAAGAGTTAAGCGATCGGTTCATCGTCATAGTTTCTCAATTGTGCTCGCGGTAACTTTGTTGCTCCGCCGGACGTCAGGCTCGGAGTAAAACGGCAGAGAGAAGAATGAAGGAGAGAAGGAAGAAATTTCGATCGCGTGCAGCTCTGTGGAGATCGGTATCCGCTCTCGCTGTAGATATCGTCGCGAGTCTCGGCTCCACGCGATCTCTCGTGTGTAAAGAAAGGCTCGAAGAGAAGAGAGACGGAAGAGTGAATGAAGCGGCGCTGCACGTGCACCGAGTCCATCTGCCCGGCGCATAAATCGTTTTGGTATCGGTATCCGCGCTGCAGAGAAAGCGACCGGTATGGGCCGGGCCAGCCGATCGTTACGATCACCGCCACGCTATATCTGTCCATATCTCTCCCGTAGGGCCTCTAGCGCCTCTATACACCATATCGTGCATCGCTAGCGCCCTCGAGATCAGAATGCTCCAAGAGGAGGAGAAGTAGAAGCGAGTGGAGCCGACATTCTTAACGCGAGGGCGTCAAAACATCATCGAATCGAAGCCAAGCGCCGCGGCTCCACCTCTCTATCCCTCCTCCAGTCCCTATAAACTGACGAATTTATTATACCCGATCGGATCTCACCGGCTGCGCCGCGTACTTACACGTTGAGATGCACGACCCGCGCGCGCATTTACATTTATACGATCGCCTGGCCAGCTCGCGAGAGAGAAGCTCGTCTCATCGTCAAGTGGAATATCCAGTTCGAAGCGTTTGCTCATATACGAGGAGCGTGCCACATGCACGCGAGCCTATAAGTGAACGAGGCGATATCGGTCTCTGAATGGACGAGCCAATTCGATTATAAGGTGTATCGCTGATCTCTCATTCATCCGTTTTTACGCACGTCCTGGTGTACATTTGGTACGAAGGCGCAGCGCAACGCGTTACAGCCGTCTCTGCTTATGTCTGCAAAATATGCTTTCACGCGCTACTATCTGAGGTTTATCTGTACTGACCCTCTAGTGGTGATGAGCAGATGTGTGCGTAATCTTGGAATCTGTGGATCTAACTCGCATCGAAATACACAGGGGATCTACTACCCCCACCCCTCAGATTAGATCCACAGGTGGACACGTCTGCTCATCACTACTAGAGGATCACTAGCTTTATCTATTCAGTTTGGGACTCGGATGCTGTCTATAGACCAATGAAGTGTATTATCAACAAAAATTTTTCATGCATCTGACCATATCTTTCTAGAGCTTCAGATGAGACATAAAAAGCATTGAAACACATAGATTTCCTAATTGCAATGCTTTGGGCAACTGAAAAACTAGGTCTCACCAGTAACCAGGTCTCCGCTTGTGATCTCCTCGAAGATGAAATCTCACTTGAATCTGAATTCTCATTGAATCCCGCTTCTTTTGAGTGCACTGCTGGTTCAATCTTAGGTGAATCAATTGGCTCAACAGTAGCCTGTACCACCGGCTGTGGAGGCACAAATAGGATAGATGGATAAATCAATAGCAATTTATTTATCGTTCCAAAGACCAAACTCGGAGGACATTATGGATTGATTACATCTAAGATAGATATAGATATCCAAGAGTCCACCATTCCTTAGGAAAGTTGAGAGAATGTAAAATTTTGGTCCTGGTATAATGACCGTTCGCTAACACACGAATTTTCAACAGATAATTTGAAATTAAGGAATTCATGACCGTTTCACAGTGTTAGTTTTGCTCAGGTGTAGACAAATCAGATTATTGAAGTAATGAAGAAGTGACTCGTTATAGTTCTGCTTCAAAAAATTCTTGGGGATCTCTTTGGGCCTGTAACGATTCAAGGAGGTTTCAAACATTGGTTCCAGTCTTACGAGGTCCGATAGAATCAAGTTCTAATCTTGGAACCTCGTGGGATCCCAACAGTGACAGGTTTCAATGGATTTCTAATGATTTTTTTTGCATCGGAGAACTAACTATAGGGAGTGAACTCCAATGAGAAATTGAGATTCTTGCAAAACGTCGTCTTCGAGGATATTACAAGGGAACACTCCCGTGCTGCTAAGTCATCGCTTTCAAGTTTTCTAAAGTATTGGAACTCAGAAATCCACGGCTCTCAGTTCTATTCCTCGAATTTCATGTGAACCTAAAAAGGACATGGTGAGATGCATAAAACGTTTTTAATAACGCGCTGAATAGGTTCCTGAATAGCATTCGAGTGCTCAATCAAGATTGATTGCTCCTCTATAATAGAGTTTGAAACTAACATTACCACTTATTTTTTCTTATCGGGCAAGTACTCAGGCAACAAGTTAGCAATACACTGCGGCGCCTCGTTACGTGTTTGAATAACTTGGCAGCTTTCATTCGAATGAAATTTGAGCAAATGCTGGGCGCTCGCGTGGATCCATTCATCAATTTAACACTCTTGCATGGCCAATGTATGGAATGATGAAGAGACTCCTTGGAAGGGATTGCCAGCGAGAGCAACGCAGAATCGATGGAAGGATAAATAATTGATTTCTGTTTACATGCGAGAGTCGTTACGGTGGCGGCGGCTAATATATGTCTCCTACGAGTCGAGCATCTTCGACTCGCATGACATCACGTAAGAGAGATCGCGCTCGCAAAATTGATTTACGGAGCGAGCCGCTCGCGAATCGCGAAACACGTCATATTACGAGTATGCGTGGAATACGCGGCGCGCGCATTGCACTCCGTCGCGCGCAGTGGGTGAAAGGATGCGCAGCGCATCATACGCACGGATTCGCGGAATATAACGCTATTATAGCGCGGGGGACACTTTTGCATTTGAAAGAGCTGCAGCGCGCTTCTTACCGCTCGTAGGAATGAGCTCGCCAATGTCCACTTGACATATCGCGGCGCTGTTTACACAGCCCGGTGTGCTCGCGCGCGCACATATTCATGCGCAGCTCGGATATATTAAAAGAGTCGCGCCGCCGCAGCGGAATCCGTTTGCCGGAAGCTTTCTTTCCCCAGCTGTAGCGACGGCCACGCTTTGTGTTTGCCGTGCACTTAGAGCCGCGCTCGAAGCGCATGTAACTATTATACGACCAGAGGAGAGAGATTTTGAGGTTATGGAGCTGCAGACTCGGTGGATGGACGCCGCTTGGGAGTAAAGAGCGCGCACACGGCGTGCCAATTTCGCCAATGCGACTTTGGAACTAGCCGCTTTCGGCCTCGAATCCCGCATTGGCCTATAATACCGCGGCAGGTGTGCGCGCGGATTTTTCTCATCCGTCGGATGCTTACCCGCGCGGGTACTTGCTGTCCGCGGCGAATGACACCGGCCATACGGGCAAGTAACACACTCGTTTGAGCTATGGTATCGCAGCTGAGTATGTATAAAAGTATACGGGAGAGTTGCGCGCGGCATCTTTCAGTCGGCGCGCATCGCGTAAGTAATGAATGGTTCGATTACGCGGCTTTAAAAAAGTTATTAAGCGTCGACACTCGTTGCTTTATGCGCCGCGAGTGATAATGGCAAGTACAAACGGAGAGACGAGATCGGTTACGAGTTTACCAAACGCAGCCTCTGCAGTATTATACGCAGAGCGTAATGTGCGTAATGTGTTTGTACGGGAAACCAGTTGGGTGTCCATTTTCCGCGCAATCCGAGCTGAATTTCGCATTTACCGCGCGAGACCGCATGTAGTCCTCGCCGATTGCCGGTCGATCGTGTTGCTTGGGTGCACTTTTTGCGAGATCTACAGTGTAATAAATGAGCCATCGCGACGCGATTCAAATCATTTAGCATCTCCGGAAAAAAACGAGCCATTTCTCATCGATCCGCGACATTGTCCAGTCAGATGAATAACCGACAATGCACAGGTCGATGGAAGACGCATGCGTAAGCGGCCGGAAGTGGAAGCGCCGCCGCGCGGCAAAAAGCAATCTCGAAATTCACTCAATGTCCCCCAATAAAAATGCAAATGAGGCGATAAATAATACACCTTACGTCGCACGCGTCGCGATTATGAGCACATACGTGTGTGACCGAGCGAGAGTCTGCGCCGCGCAACTCACACCTGCACGAATATCGTTACTGCATTCAATTATAGAATCGGCGGATAAGCTACGAGGCCAGTCGATCTTGCGCACGAACTAATGGGCCCGCTCGCGCCTGCGAATTGCCATCGCAGAGGGTATTATACCCCTCGCGGATGATACCCAATCTACGTATTTGCGGCGCATCGATTATCTTAATCGTCCGCAGCTCTCGACTCGGATCGGACTTGCAGACGATACTTCACCCATACAGAGACGACGGTAATCGGTATCGCTCCTAAAGCCTCGCGAGCGAAGAATATCGCCCCGTCGCCTACGGCCTGTGTTCGACTCTTAGATTTTCCATTTACGCGTTCGTGCCCCCGAGAGATCAATTGCCAATGCGACTCGTACTCTATGACGGCGATTGCGGTTGCGGCTATTGCGACTTTTCATAATCCGATCGTCGGACCAGGGTCAGCCGGTGCGCGGTGGCTCGGGACACACGATTCGGCCGCGGTGTACTATACTTGTTACCAGTGCGGTGTTACGCAGCCCTTGAATTGCGCGATACTCTATGAGTGACACAGTAAAATTAGGGGTCTTCCATAAAGAACGTCCGCGCTTTTTCGCCAGGTTTTTGATATTGTTGATCAGAAAATTCACGCGGGGGAACTAGCGACTTGTTTGCAGGAATTTTTCGAAATTGATCCTTAGTTTCTCTTGACTCCATCTACTATGGTTGAGTTTTGGTATTATTCCTGGTTTCCATTCGGATCGACGTTAATTTATTTCCAAACGGAATTTAATTTCTCAGGATGAGCTTCCCTGCGGGCTCACCGTTAATTGAAATGCGGTGACATCGAGTAAAACAAACTCTTGGATACGTGCAAGTTTCTCTCCCGTCCAAATATTTACTAGACTTAATCAGACCTCCTGCCGATCTCAGATTTCAGTCCTTGATTAGCTTGATGCCACCTTCGTCTTGCGGGTGGAAGTCCTTTGCGGAGCACTCAAGAGAGAAACGGGCGAGTTAGGTTTACCGTTTTCCAATCAAGCGCACGCAGCCTCGCGTGCCCACGTCGCTCTCAACGCTCAAATAGATATTGTTTTCGCGCCCCCTGGTAGAAAATTTCGGCGTATTACGGCCGTAATACGATAGTACGTTACTGCAAACTCGCAGTATTACGATGAGACGCTACGATCGTACTACTGCAGTAAATTTCGCAGTATTACGATGGGATTACGGTCGTATTTCGATACTATCGTATTA